>JAGDQP010026352.1:0-26002 GCA_022664845.1 Lepisma saccharinum
ATACAATCAAAATCATTCGGAAAAACAACACTCAATATAAATTTAATTGTGGTTGGAAGGCCATCTACTTTTGTTATTGGCAAACGATATAAAAATGGTAAAAAAAAGGGCGTCTAAAATTTGTTAAATAGGATTAAAACTCGGACGATCAGGCTGAAATTATTACGCAAACATTATAGCGGGAACGCAAGTGACTGCATCGAATACTTCTAATTTGATACACTTTTATATACTTTCTAGCTCAACAATATAGAGCATATTTCCGCTACACAATTATTGAATTTTTACCATGTGGAAGTCTGACATGTTATTTTGACATAATACCTAAGGTAAGTTCTTTTTTAAAACTAAAGTCTATTATACTTCAGGCACATTCATAATGTATTTTAGTATAGAATGTCTTTTACTCAGTAAACCTTTGTGTTCATTTTGTATCTATATTTAGAGATTATGTAGTTTAATTGTGTCTTTTAGAAGGTTATTTATACATATTCCAGATTTTCCTGTACAGACTCCTGTACTGTCACAATATATAAATATAATATTAGCAATAATTCGGTCCTACTTTACTCTTTACCCCAGTTAAACACTTACTTCTGTCCAGTAACGATTGAACACAATGAACATTACTGTTTACGAAGATCCCTGTATACGTATAAAAATGACATTCTCCTTTGTGCACACAATGACTTCAAATAATTGCTAAAACTCATACAGATATTACCGTATGACGAAAGCACGTTAAAATAAATAAATTGCTCCCGGATTTGTGGGAAGTTTGTTCTTTTCAGTTGATTTCCTCTTCTCGTTAAATCCAATGAAACGTTCAATTTGCTTAAACGGATTTCGAGGGAAAAACAGCTGAAGAGAAGAACATTATTAAATCAGGACTTCACATCTAATGTTTATCTGTACATGTTTTCTTATCATGAGAAGTTCTTACAGTGAAAACCAAGGCTCTGCTTGGTGTAACGTTTTGCATTTCTTCTCTGTGTAGTTACAATTCTGATTGTATGTCTGATCTCTCGTATGACTTCTCTGTCTGTTTCATCGTAAGTGATATTGAGTATTTGCTTTCTAATAAACTGTCGGAGCAAAGTTCATTGTGTTCAAACAACAAAACAGTCTGAGTCAGAGTTGCCTAAGGGTCATAACGTAACTCAATTCAGTAAAACTTACCCGAATTTTGTGTTACCAAACCTCCACTTTGGTTCACAAATTGTATTTATGCATTTGGGAAACCGAGGAATTTATTCATTGCAAACCCTACCTGATGCAGCCGCGAACCAATTTTGTTAAACATTCAGTTAATTATCATCTGATTCACTGCCACACTGTGCATCAATTTCATTCGACATCAAATCATCTCAAAATGAAGCAAGTTCATTAATATTTAAAATATTAATCTGGATCCCCGCTGTCATACCCATAAAGCTTACACACAATTCTCCGTTCCTCTATATACATGTCCTAAGCGTATGTATCTCTTGGCTAGTGCGTAGCAACATATAATTATGTGAACAATTCACGTAAATAGAGACAAATGAACTGTTTGTCAGTGAAATGCATAAATACCTGACTGAGATGTCTCAATCCTACGTGAGGTTAAACAAGGTTATAAATAATTATTGACTAATTGGTTAATAGTGATGACCAAAATAAATGAAGACGAAATAGTAAATTATTTACCTTCAGAAGGAGCCCAGAACATTGTTGATATTTATGCATAACCTGGGTATGAACTATGAAGACTGGTCAGCAAATAGTGCATTTGGGCCAATCAATGAACATATAAAGCATACTTATAAAGCAGTTATCATGTGATTAGCTCCAGGGCCACCTAAGTAGTAACCAAATACAGTATTTATAAGTTATAAATAGGTAGAAGAAAATAGTATATATATTAAGGCTGACCGATATTTTTTCAGGTATTAATGGCTCGAGTTGTCGAGTGGACTTGGTTAAATATTGTTTAAGGATGGCCATATTTGGCATGGCTTTATTTGGTACCAAGGCTTGACTTTTGATGACAACTCGAACCGCAATATCTGAAAGAAAGGCGTATATACTGTATAAGGTGTTTAATTGTAATCAATCTACTGATATACTGCAGAGACTTGGAAGAGAATACAGAAATGTGGGGGAGCATGTACCGACAGGGGGAACAACCTACATCCGCAATTGTAATTTCCCCCATTATTTACGTTTTGAGCAAATTCAGAATTTCAAGTTTTCGTCATATCTGAGCTGAATAAGTTTGAAAATGTTCACGTTACAACTTACACAAAAGGTAAGTTGATACAAACCACAATTTAGTGATCATAAAAATGAAGACAAAGTTATGCACCTTAAACAAATGATTTCGAAGTGAAGCTACTAGATATTCCAAGCATAATGGCAGACCACTACTACGACACAACAAATAGGCTTATAACAAGTTCATCTCATACCTATTCGAGCACAAGCGGCGAGCCTTTCAACGTGTATAGTCCTACACCTTGTCCCTATTACGAGAAGGCGTATGACTGCTAGCAAGTTTTCAGTTATTCGATATGCCTTTTGGAAAGATTGACTGTGGTGTAGCATATGCAGAGCACGGGTCAGCAAAGAAGGGCAGAGACTGATCTTACGAAGTACTGGTTCCCGACGAGAATAGAATTTTCCCTCTTTAACCTCTCTAGCGTACTCCGGGTAGAGATCACGGACTTAACCACTACCCACTAAGGACCTCTGCCATAGGAGAAACCTAGTGTAAGAGGTAGGTACTGATCTCCAACGAGGGAGAAATTTCCCTCTCTTCATAAGAGAGAGTTACGGAGTGCCTCTTAACTTATTAAGGGAGAGGGCATAACCAAAATAACACTGACTGGGCTTTAAGTGTACTTGGGATGTGCCTTTACTACTTGTGGAGTAAAGAAAACCACAACAACTACAATTACAAGAGGAAAAAACTAGCAGTGACTATTGCTCTGCCAAGCCATTCAGTTCTATACACCTCTTCTTATATTATTGCTAACAATGGCATGAAGAAACAAGTTATTGTCTAAAAATGTCTTCAAACTAAAGGATATTAATAAGATACATAAAGGTGAACACGGAAGTAAAATTTTTTTCGTGGGAAGAACACTTAAATACATCCGGGGATATACATAAAGCCATCCGCTAGCTGCTAGCCTACTCAGCCATTGCCTTTTCCTGGCAGTACACGGCAGTAACATATGGCGCGTGACCTGGTTCCGTATCCTAGACCGTTTTCGTTATATGGCAAAATGAATTAGCACTAATACCCTAGGCTTTTCTCTTGTGTGACAATTTCCTTTTTTGACCTCTAGGCCAGTGCCTTTATGGCTTTTCTTGCAACTCGATCACCCAACACAGGTACATTTATTAAGCTCTATGTAAAGCAAACAAAAACACTTGAACACCGTTTGAATCCTTTCCTGCAACCTTTGCCCACGTTCTTACATATGGCATATAATTTCCTCTAACACTACGCGAACCTTTTCCAGGGTATTTTCTAATTTGATCTTCGGACCTCTTAATTCCTGCCCCACTTTACTCTTTCTTCCGGGACTTTGATTCATATCCTCTGGACTCTTCTCTTTTGGACATTGTACGTCGCTTCTGTCGGTCATAGGCATCTTCTTCACAGGTTACACCTAAGGTCGCTAAATCTCCTGAGGATTCTTTTTACAAATATACCACCCTTGGTTATCCACCTTTGGCCTTGCTCCCTCTCTCAGGGGCCAGCACTGCTCCTCAAGGAAAATGGATGGTATTTTCCCTTACACCTCCAACATACTACGCAGAGTTCATCTTCACTGGTGTTAGCACAACAGCTTGGTATTCTTAATATATTCAAATCAATGTCTAGCGTCACTTGATCATTTTCTTCCCTTAACATACTGATTCATGGAGAATTCTTAGCTTCTCCTTCATCACGGCTTAATTTTTTTCTACCCCTTGGGGGAGCAGACAGCTCCTTCGTGTCATTGTTCTGCGCTTGGATCTACTACGAGAAGGCGAATGATTCCTAACAAGCTTCCAGGTATTCGATATGCTTTGTGGAAAGAGTGACTGTGGCGATGACCTGGTGTAGCATACGCAGAGCACGCGTCAGCGGAGAAGGGGAGAGACCGATCTTATGAGGTCCTGGTCCACGTTGCGACTAAGAACCTCTGCCGTAGGAGAAACCTAATGTAAGAGATATTGATCTCCAACGAGGAAGAAATTTTCCTCTTAAGCCTCTCAACGACGAGAGAGATATAATCAGAAGTATTTTTCATTCAAAAGATACATTTAATAGAGTCTCAATAGTTCTAATAACAGTTTTTCCTTATTATGGTTTAGTTACATTAATTGTTCTTTTTTAGATAATCGCGGTTAATCAAACACTCTTGCAATCTCCCCCTCTATCTATGAAGACCACCGCCTTCTATGTGACATAATCTTGTAACCATGCAGGAGATCTACTTTGTCTTGCTGATTTTCTAATATGTTCTATGTTAGAAGTCTGTCTTTGGTCTTGCGCATATGTATCAAAATCACACTAATCATATTAAGTATTTTTGTCACCTATAGGCACATGCTTTTTGAACATCATCTGGTGTTTATCATAAAGTCGTTTTCTACCCTGTAGCCATACAAGAAAAGTGTTAACTCCTAAATGCTTCAACAATTTACTTGGTAAGAACTTTAGAACCTTATTATCTGTATTGCATACCCGGACTTCACGTACCTGATGGCGGATGTCCACCCAAGTCAAAAATATTTACTTAAACTCCAACTAACTATTTATGAAAATAAATTCTTCCTACTCAAAAACTCCTACAGAAGTGTAGTCAGGTCCAGGACTATATGGACAGCATATGAACTCGAATTAATGGGAGAACTCAGTATATTTAATTGGACGCAAGAGAATGTAAACCTTATTCAGAAACAGGATGTTATTGTTTAATTATAAGCCAGTATTTCTGTGTGAACATGCATTGATGACGTCACTACAAGTTAATGTTTTAGTTAATTTTGGGTAAACACCCAGAAAAATATTTATTTAACCTTTAAAATTATATATGTCCACAAACTTCCCACGCAAATGGGAGTTATTGCTATTGCTGGCCCATTATATATATGTGTTTCTTGAATAAATGTATACGAATAAATGTAACGCAATTGAAAATCGAAAACTAGTCTGACTTCAAGTAACAAATACTTTCCAAATGTATTGCTACTTTCAACTGAAAGTTAATTAACGTAGAATGTGACTCATTACTGAGTAATTTTTACCCTAAATGACGCCCTTGAAACCATTAAATGAGTTAATTGTGAGTCTGAAATGAACGATCTAAATTCCAGTTTAAAGAATTTTTTTAAGAGTGACAAGTAATTATAACTGTCATCTATTGTGCAAATTCTTAGAAAGCGAGTAATTACTGCTGAAGATGTGAGAACATTGGTTCCGGTGTATAATATTTTAGATCCATGTCTATAATTTCATAACTGAATCCTCTAATGTTTAAAGAAACAAAATTTACTCTCCGCTAGTCATGAATCTAGAGTCCTTCATTGACCTATGTTAAAAGGAGTTAGGAATTTCCTTTCAGATCATAGGAATTCAACACAATCAGACTTACAGTACTTGTAAAACGCACTATGCCAATGACGAAGTAGCTGATGTAATGTTTCAATTCATTGATGAACACGATGTCTCATTTAGTCGAAATGTTCTCGATAGATAGCAGCTTCCTATGTGCCTAGTTATTCTGTAAATGCTAATTCTGAAGTTGACTTGACTTAAGTTTTACCAAATATGAATTCTGTATTCGTTCTTTCGATTCGGGAATCATTCAGGGCCTCAAATGAGTTCATAAAATTAGGAACTTCGTCAATCGTTGTTCTATGACTTCAGACCTGATGACCATGTTCTCGTAGTCTATTTGTTAAGGCCCTGCTTAAGCTATCACAATAAATAATGCTTATTATATTCCTAACGATATCGCTGCCGGTAATATTTACAGTTGCGAAGTTGGTGTACGACCCTAGCAGCTAAACGTGTATTGAGAGTGTTTGAAAATAAGGCTATGATAAATATATACGAGCCGAAACGGGACGAGATGACTGGGGAATGGAGAGGACTACACAATGAAGAACTTAACGAATTTTGTGACTCACTCGATGTTGTAAAAATAATAAATTTGCAACGACTTGAGTGGACAGGCCATGTATTTCGGATGAGGGAGAAACAACCATTATACTCCATCATGTTTGATAAGGTGGAAGGAAAGAGGCCGTTGGGAGGATAACATTAGAAAGGATCTTCAAGAAGTAGGTATTTGTGATGAAAATTGTCTTGAACTTGCTCAAGATAGAATCCTATGGAGAACGTATGTTATTGCGGCAATGAATTTGCAAGTTCCGTAAGCCATGGAGTAAGTAGGTTATTATATTGCCTAAGTTCTGCGCCAATTTAATATTTTCTATTTCAAAATCACATTCCTGTAGAGTGCCTAACACGGCTGACAAGATACAGTATTTAGAAAGAGTCTATCAATATGTATATCACACCATTGATTCAAAATACTTTCATGATGAAATAGTGGCTTCCCTAAAATAGTAAAACATGTTCAAGGAAGTGGAAAGATTCGAGCAGAGATACATATTTTGTTACAAGCTAAAACATATATTTTGAAAGAAAGCACAAATAATGTTATTTTAGTATAATTATAAAACTATATTCATACGCATCAGAGCGGTTTGGCTGACAACTGGTGTAAGTCAAAAATTTTAAAAATGAACTACAAATATTATCAAAAACTAGACAGCTCGATCTATACAATCGCCAAACGATGTGGGGTACCAGTTCTGTAGTTTGGCCACAGACTGCGTTGGAATTATTTCACTACACCGATGGCCGAGCAGTTTCAACTTTCAATCTGCTTTCCTGTAATATTCTTACTATGGACTTACATAGAAAGTTCAACCATCTACTGCTACTCGTGTAAATGTACGTAAGCTACTTTTGTACGTAATCTGATAGTCGTGTGCGTGAACTGTGTATTTCACACCATGGCTAGTCATGCTCAGATCACCACTCCCGTTCTGTGTCTTCCCAGGAACCACCCCGGTGTTTCTATTAAACATCTCTCGCTACTAATGTTTGTTCATTTTTTCAGTTCACATCAACGTTTTGTGATTAATTATACTTAATTTTCTTTTTCACACTTACAGCAAGGTATATCAACAGGTGCATAATCCGGGCCGTGAGATTTTACCGCCAAATATAGGCCTCAAATTGATCATACATGTTGGACAAACCTCTTCTTATATTCACCATTATTCGTGTGCTCGATGTATCTCTCTTTAGTTTGCAGAGAACGAGATATGTGTGTTGAATATCTTCCTTTTCCCATTTTCTGTAGAGGTATTTCAACTATTATAATACGTCTTCCTCTGTCATCTTGCATTTGTATGAAATATTGATTTTTGACTCACGAAAATTTTTGCAGTCGGTATGTCTCCCTAGAGATGCCTATCCGAAATATTTTCGTAGTAAAATATTCTTTACGACTTCAATTTTTATTGCGAATCCCATCCAAATTACTTGCATACTTCTTCAATACGAATCTTTAAATTCTGTGACGGTTTCCTGGACTGCCAGATATGTCCTTGACGAAATTTGGAATATTTTTTTGAAAGTGAATAATTTACATTTTTTGTTTTGAATTGCAATAGTCATTGAGTATTATTATTATTATTATCGTCTTAGAATTTTAGTTTCCAATATTTGTATACCAGAATAAACTTTTGAATGTATGTAACGCACTCCCCAGTGAGTCGACCTTGCTCAAACCGATGTTTATTTAAAACATTTAGAGAAATTGGAGGTGAGTCTTTATAAAAAATAAAACCCTTCATCGCTTTTTGCAGTTCCATTTCTAACTTTGAGATAATTGTCCAGATATACATGTACGTGTTTTCACCTCGAGTAGTGCGTCATGTATTTGGCAGAAATTCTAAATTGTAACTCATATGAGGAGCAGTATAGCAAAAGGACTGTTATTGTGGTTTTCTGAAAATGTGTATAATTATGATTTCAATGAAAAGTATTATTATTGAAGATCTGCTATACAGAAGTATAATTCATAGGGCATGTAAGAATTTTCACTGAAATGGCGTTTTCAGAAGAGTGTTTGTGAAATGAAACTTAATCCCCCCAAAAAAGTTAAATATAAAAGTAAAATCAAACATAGTTATTATTACCATTACACAGACACATTAGGATTTCTTCGTCGTCAAATATACACGTTGAAAGAGATTGGTAAATTTAAGGCAATATTCTCTGCGAATAAATATAAAGTTTGCTGTTTCTAACTCATAGTTTAAGTAAAGCATTTTAAGGAAATGAAGGATTTTAGTAACGCTTGTCTTAACTTATTAGATACACAATATGTTGTTGATGATTGAGACGATGAAAAAGATATTGCTAATCTTATTTAAATGAGGAGAGCTACCATCTGTTCTCCGTATTATGAAAACCAGACATAAACAAATAATTTCGAACTCTTCACGGAAGTTGAAAATAGGGGGTAGATATTATTAAAATTCGTAATTTCGCATGGGAAGTTGAAACTAATTGCTTGTGAAACTGAATTTTATTCTAAAGCCTTTAAACAACCTTGGCTCAGGCAGGATAGATACTGATGAGAGAGTTGATGGAATGAAGAAAGTCTGTCGACGATGCAAAATATACCCATGTTCTGCAGCCTCTGTAGTCAGGGAAGTTTTGTATCTACGAAAAACCATTATCTCTCTTCCTCCACAATTTTTATTAACAATTGTCAATCCGTACACGAGAACATACGGTGTGTTACGTATCGCATACAGTCAACTTTATGCAGAAGATACCAACCATCCCCTGGTCAACCTGATAACGCCATAATTAATATCCGGATTATATTCGGACAGACATAATTATATTTCAAATCAGGTACAATATGTGCTAGATTATCTGATTAATATGTTTTCATAAAACATAGTGAGTCTACACATAGTTCATAGGCAAGGCAGTGAACGCATTGCTCATAACACACAAAATTCGTTGTAAGATATACATACTGCTGTTTACTGGAAACTTGATGACAGGTACCGTTATGGATCGATTTACAATCGACAATGGTTTTGGTTCCTGATTTCGTTTGAGTTGTTCCGCGATCATATTCTTCCTGGCCATTCCAAAATTAGCTGCAAGGCCACGCTCGTTAGTTGAATCACAGTTAACGTCGACATCTGCTCTTCTGTATGTTGAAACGGACACCCTTTATTTGATATCTCTGTGGAACGAGAATGTTAAACCCGTTCAAGCAACTTCTCAATGACTTTAGATTCGTGTTTTATCACTGATTGTCACATGTCGATGTGCTGCTCTGGTACTGATACTCTACAAATCTTAAATTTAAAAATTCCAAATCAAAATGAATAATAAAAACAAAAGAAACTGTAGAAATAAAATCAATGTCTAGATATGAAATGTGTCACAGAATAAATAAATTACTAATGACTGAAATGAACGTATTATTATGGGAGAAATCGGGAGAAAGACTTGATCTATACTTGGTGCCAGACACGTTGGATGATGCGGGGACATTTTATTTGAGATGTGTCGATACTAGGGTTTCTCGATATTCGATACCGATACTTATTTCTGACCGTGATACTCGATATTCGGTACTTGAAAGTTTCTTCGACATTATACTACAATGCACAATATAACTATATATTTAAAAGTAATCATCATCATCAGCATCATATTCCGCCATTTTTTTGTATCCACTGCTGGATGAAGGCATCGCCCCTTCTCTTTCCACATATCAGGGTCTGCTGTTATCCTCATCCATGTAGCTCATATTTTGAATCGTACTGAACGAGACTTAGATCTTAACCAGGGAAGGGGACAAGCCGGATTTCGTAATGGATTTAGCACAATGGACCACATACAAGCATTGAATGAAGTTATCGAAATGACTAATGAATATGAATTTTCACTATATCTGGGATTCATAGATTTTGAAAAAGCTTTCTACTCGGTATCCTTGACAGTTGTATTTAAATTACTTCAACACCAAGGCATCAAAAGCGCGAAATATTTACTCGACTGTTACAACTCATTGGACTACATTGAGTAAGTGAAAAATTTAGAGTTGGAAAAGGGGTAAGGCAAGGACATTCAATTTCCCGAAAACCGTTCTCTGCGGCCCTGGAGATTGTGATCCAAAATATAAATTTAGATGAAGTTGGAATAAAATTAAATGGCAAATACGTTCATCACCTACGATTCGCAAATGATAAAGGGGAGTGCCGAAGAACTAGAAACCGGAATGTAAGATCTGTATAATGAAAGTTCAAAAATAGGCCTTAAAATGAATTTAAGTAAAACAAAGGTAATGTAGTACAATCAACATTCTGAAAAAAAGGAAATTAGCGGAGAGACAAGAGGCATAGTTGATGAGTATGTTTACCTAGGCCAGTTCAAAACATCGAATGCTAAGTTGACGGATGAAATAAATAGAAGATGTAAAATGGCGTGGAGTTTGTTGGGAAGACTACACTTTATTTCGGAAAGCAATCTACCAATGTGTATGAAGCGTAAAATTTATAATCAATGTGTTTTACCTGTAATGATATACGGCTGTGAAACTTGGACATTGAATGCGCAAACAATTCAAAAATTAAGAGTCATATAAAGAGCAATGGGGTGATACATGGTAGGAATAACTAGGAGAGACAGGAAGACAAATGAATGGATTTGCGCACAAACAAAGGTAGAAGATGTAATCAAAACCGCTAAGACGATGAAGTGGAGATGGGCCGGTCGCACAGTTGGACAAATAGATGGGAGATGGAAGACAAATGTACTACATTTGATTCCCAGAGAAAAGAAACGACCGACACGACGTCCAAATGCATATATATATGCACATCTTTTTTTTCTAAATGTAAATGTGGCGGTACGGTAGACTTCAAATATTTCCAGGCTCATAAATGTTTAAACGTTACATACCTTGTAGGGGAAATTTGTTATTATTATTATTGGAGTACAATATTAATACAGTTTAACAGCTATAAACTTCAACGTAGATGTAAAGTTACTTGAAAGACGGACAGAGTATTTTTTTCTTACAACGTAAGGCAACGAGAGTCAAAGAAATACTGAAATGTTGCTCATAACAATACACGTACATTGTTCACCGCTATCCCTTAAATGAGTTTCAAATCTTCTGTAAGCTATCAGAATAATACAAGTTCCATCAGATGTGAAAATGCTCATTATTTATATGTTTGGTGTTGCGTAAATGTTTCCTTTAATTAACATTATCAAACAGACATATTGAATTATGATTATAGAATTAGCATGTGTAACAGCCTAGTTGCTGTTCCATTTTCATTTATTTTCTCCCCCTTTTGTTTTCTTAGTCTCCATTTTGTTTCCCTTCTGTGTGTTCTCCTTAGCTCGTTCTCTTTGGTTAGTTTTAGTCACTCTTTGAGCGTGTTTCGCTTTTATTTTTGCTTTGGGTTTTAATCGTTATCTATCCAGGTTTTCGTTAGCAATGACTTGGATCTAGTGCTTGTTTTTGATTGGACCCTAGTCAATGCTTCGTGACTTGTTTTTTGCTGATTGGTGTGAATCAGCCTTCTTCTCCGTTTGTTGGGGAAACTGCTCTCCCACGCCATGTTCGTTCAGTTAATATTTTAATGACGAGAAGAATGGACGTATGGGCTCTCCGTCATCTATACTTCCTAAGCCCTATCTACGAGTGGTAAATATAAACGCCAAATTTCGTAAATATTCCGATTATATTTAGATTGATTTCTTCCATACCGGTAATATATATTATTCGTATTAAGAAGAATTAAAAGTGCTACCAGGACTTTTCAGCGGCGACATTATTTCGAGATTTTCAACTCATTGAATTTAATATTTTGGTTTTAAGATTATTTGTCAAAATGTACAGTATGTTCTAAATTTCAGTATGTTGCCACTATTAGCCGAATTCTTACATTACAAGTATCGGATCGTTAGATTCCAATAATCATATGCCAATTGTTAGTCTCCAGTTTTCTAAATCCTTTCGAAATTCCCGGTTAGCAATGTTGACAACTACCGCATATGTTCATTACTTAGTCTAATTAGCGACATGTCTGTTTGACTATCTTAGCGTACCGTTTTGATGTTAAGAGTAAATTTAATAATTCGACATGATTAGTTGATCTTGGTTTCAACTCCAGCCACTATTCTCCGATAAAAAGTCTCATTTTTATAATATTATTTTGCATTTTTCAAGATTTATTCAGAACTTCATTTCTATAATGTAGTAATCATCATAATGATGTCACTCATCTATTAAAGCGAAATTGATTCTTTCTGTACGATGTATTTTGGACTATAACTTCTTTCGTGTAAGCAATACTGTGATAAAACTTTTCTAAATTAAATAACAATGTTTTGGGAATAATTTGTGAAAATATCAACAAAAGTTATTAATTATTATAGAAATTATGGACATTTGTATTTGACTAAGCAACTTTCAGTTCGCCTTAATTAATTCAATGTACACAAGATAGACGATTCAAATTTGTTTGTTTCTTCAACTCCACAGTAATTCTGTTCAGATTCTTATGAGATTATCATATCCGAAAGCGTGTATTATGTAAGTTCAGTGTAATAAATGGGAATTATGAAATTTGTATATTTCTTCGAACAATCTTGTGTTTCTGTTCAGTGAACGTAGTATAGAAACCTCTCAGTTAACTAGGTACGATTTAAGGCATTAGTTGATAATCCTCATACAGTGTATAGTAATATTTATGATGTGCAGTGAGTTATTTAATGTTTGACATGATATTCATTGGAATTTAGCTACTAATCGTTACGTGAAGTTGACAGCAATTGATACTAAATTATTTCTGTGTTTCGGTAAATCTATCGTTTTGAGTGATCTGATTTTAATTAGATTAGGTTGGTTCATAAATCCGTAGGCCAGTGGTAGGATTCTTTCGCCAGCTGAGATGTGATAACTTGGGAAAGGAACTATATATTGAATTTCTGGTTATTTCTGCGTTGACATATCAAATGACTCCAGAATGTGATTTGTGTGAATAAATATTATTTGCCTTTGTGCGTTATGACACGACGTTTTGATTGAGTTGCGACCGTCATTCGTTTGTGTTCCTTAGTCTTTATTTCAGGAATTACGATTCCAGACTACAGGTGTGGGCCCTACTAAGGTAAGGGTAAGACATGGTCTTTTGCCACCCTGTAGACTTCGAAGTGAGTAAAGACACAGTATGAGTCACATATGAGTCGTTATGCGTATTATCGTTTGAGATTATTTCCCAAGTAAAAATTTGCGTTTTTCTTTCTTAATCTGTCGCTAATCTGAACCAGCTGGTACTTCAGAGTATGAACTGACGATCTAATTAAAAGACTGGAGGTGTCGTGCTACCGGTATTTTTTTTACAGCGATCACAAGGATCGGGAATCCTATTTCCCAGATATTGTTAAATCTGGAAGGCATTTCTGCGCCGCTCGTCTGGTGTGTAGAAAATGTTTGGAGCTAGAGGTTAAGTTAGATGCGTTGTGTGGGTACTCTAGGCTCCTGGCGACCCTATTTGTCTGTGTGATCCTCTTTTGGGATCTTGGGTTGGGGGCGTTTCACATGCTTAATTGAAATATGTATTTATTAAGAATACATTTAATAAATCTACTCAGATTTTGACAAGTGTTTCTAATATTTTTTCTTCTCTAATTTTTGGTAGCAATAACAAGTTGTATAAGACAACACATGCATCGAAAATTCGTTTAAAGAATAGTCACCTATGCATTAGAGTGGATCGGAGAAATATACCTGCAGTAGTGTAATTCCATAACTATGTTCCTATAGATGGAAACTGTATGTTGTGAAAGAATTAGTCAGTATATTCTCTTAACGGATGTAGTGAATGCCGCGTAATCTCTCGAATAGAAACGAAGATAGTCATATGATACAGTACTTACTTAGACTGTATCTCATATGAGCTATGTGACTGTAGGAATCAGGTGGAATGTCGTCTTACTCCGAAGGTAGGTCTCGATGTCCACTACTTTAAACTTTTCATCAAAAATACGGTTTTCAATGTTTTCTGCTTAGACATTCATTTCTTTGAAGTATGCTTTTTCAATAGTATGTACTATAATTCGTAGTCTGCACATATTTTTCAATTGAATTTGAATGTCACTTATGATCTTAAGATCATTACGGTCATAAATAGGCGTGGGATGAGGATGTTGTAACCTCTCATAAATTATCTGAAAAAAATAATATATTTTATTGAGGCACACAAGACCCATTACTGTCTCCATGGTATTACGAAAATGGCATAAAATGTTCTGGCTAAAAGGCGTTCCTAAAGCATAAAAACTCCTAGCTATAATGTTATAATTTTATTCACAATGTCGTTTACGTTAACCTCCGAATAATACCTCTTTTATGTTTTTCAAAATTTCAACAATTTGCAAAATTCAAAACATAAAGAGCAATAAATTTTGAAAAGTAAATTCAATTAATATTCAAATTCAGAAAAAGGTGGCCACAAATTTACAAATTTATCACAAGCTATAATTCACATAAATATTCAAATTTCTCAAGCATTTCAATTAACAAAATAATTTCAACTAAACACACAATAAACATAAAAAAACTATAAACATTGAAAAACGAGAACGTCTTTTGGTTGTATCTTACTAGCAAGTTCAAGAACAAAATATAATTTAAACTCTCAGAAAATTATTCCATTTTGTTTTCCAAAACGAGGGGATTTTCTAACACTCAAAGTTCATCCCAAACTTTTCTATGTTTCCTCACAAAATTCAAAGCAATTTGAATTAAGTCAATGAGTGATTTATTTTTATTATTAAGCCTATTACCTCAAAATGAACAACTTAGCAATTCAGTCACATCTCACCCTGTCAACCAATCCACATTAAACTGATTAATCTACGAATTTAAACAATTTCAATCAATTCATTTAACTAACCCAAAATAACAGCATGAGTTAAAAGAGTTAAGTCGAATTCAATTTGATTCCAAGTTTACTTAAGTATTTTTAGTGAAAAAGTGTTATTTAAAGTTTTCTTGCTAAATTCCCTCTAACAAACCTAACAATTCCGGGAAGCTACAAGCCAAGTTTCAATAAAGTCGGCTGATCCTTATCCACCACAGACTTCAAATCCAGAACACCAAGTAGATTGCACAAAAGCGGAAATCATAATTTACAACTACCAGAAAGAACGTCTCGCAAACTTCCATAAAAATCCAGACGTAGCCTTGTACCATTTAAGCAAAACGGTTAACCAGCAAAACTGCAGCCAAGCTCAACCCACCCGGCAAAACCTTGTACTAAGAATTCATATCTGAAAACCTGAAATTAACCTCAGTACATGAAATAGTACACAGATGCATTTAAACCTCGAATATGTGGATCCAAAGCTCTGATAAAACCTAAAAGAAGTACAAAACCCAAAACTTTAATTTGCTATAGTATCGACTGAATTCCTGCATTTAAAAGTTCATCCGTGTCACCATAAATCAGATTCTGAAAGATACCAACAGATCAATACCTTACAACCAGGAAAATTCTAACCTGACTTAATCTAAGATTCCTACCTTGAATCCTATTTCCCGAACCATCGTGAACACTATAATGAAGCTCACCTATCAACACTCGTTTCCAAGTTCCTTCCTTGAAAAGCTCTCTTACCAAAATCACTCCCTGAATTTTAACCAATTTTGAAACATATCCGTCCAATTATCAGCAATCATTTGTCGGATTTTACCTACTATTTTACAAACGTTCAAACATCATTTATTTAAACTATTTTAGCCCTTAACTTAAGGAAAATTACGAGTTATCCTGACTTTATTTAATTTGAATTTGTTTACAGTGCTCCAGAAAAGGACCGGCTCTCCTCTGCAAAGCCATCAATGTTACTTCGTAGAGTAATTCACTTATCTCTTTGTTAATCGATAAGACGTCCTTATTATAATCTCCTCCAACTAGTACTTAAAAGTTTTATTTCCTTTCAAAAATTGTATTTAATATTCTTTGTTAATTATTAGCTCCTGTTCCTCCCAGTACATTGCTCACTAACCCCAAGCTCAATCTCCTTCTTCTCGGATCTTCATGATGTGTTTCGCAAAACAATAACATGAGTAACCAAACCATAATCTCGTTATACCACAACCAAGACTCCTTCGTTACGCAATTAAAAACGCGTGGTGGTGGATCCACTCTCTTCGCGTGGTGGACTCCTTCTTCGCGTGGTGGTGGATCCACTCTCTTTTCGCAAGACGCGCATGTCTATAGCGTCTGCAGTTCCATTTCGTTTTCGCGCAACTGATGCTGTCGAGTCCACTCATTCACTGGTAAGTCCACATAGATAGCATTAAACCATTCTTCACATGCGTAACATTGTATTGTTTTATCATCCACATCCACTATCGAACATTTTTCTTCTGGCATGGCTCCTTCCAACGATGATCTGGTTCGGTTCCTCTTCTCAATTCCAGTCATTTCCAAGGGATGATGACCCTCTTGACGTGACGAATTTCTACCTCCCGACTCTTCAACAGACTTCTTGACGCTTGAAAATCGCAATTATTTCACACACACAGAGTATTTAAGTTCCTTCGAGGTACTAACTACAAATTGTGTCCACACCGTTTCGATCGAAGATATCCTCCTTATCACCAAAGGTATACTACACGACAGTCTTTGTATACGTCCAACCGAACGCGCTGTAGATGGATTACTGGCGTTTGCGTCTCTGTTTGGGCACCGTATGTAGCGGTAGAGTTTTTGAATTTGGAAAGCAGTCAGTGTTACGAGACTTCGCGACCAGTTTACCAGTAAGGTAATGACGCCAAATTTTGTGTTGGGGCCTGAAATATGAATTTTCGCTGTACAACACAAATACCCTGGGGAATTTTACTTACGTGTATTATTAAAGAGATACCAATAATGTGATTCTGATAAAAATACATAACTAATATCGAACACATCTTTGTGAAGTTATGAATGTTGTTAAAAATTTTCAAATTCCATCAATTACGTTTCACCAATAGCATATTAAACTAGATTGTGCTCTATACTGTACCTTATACTACTATGACTAATAATGATGTATGTCTACATTCTAACAACAATATTATCAACTGGATATAAGGTTTCATTTTTTCTTACCAAAATACGCTGAGAAAAGTACTTATGACAAAACTGATAATACACAATTTATTATGGGCAAAACAACAGGCAAAGTTATGAATGAAATACCTAGATATTCTTCAGCTTTGGTATTTTAACTTCTAGAGGCATTGCAAATTGGTATAGTAATAGCTCCAACAACTTTGTAACAAATTCACATCACTTGCGTTAGTGTTTATTTCTGACTACCCAAATATTACAGATGTGCAGTCTTTCAACAAATACCACGAGTTTTCAACACTAAATTGTAGCACAAAAATTCTCAGCTATAATATTTCGGTAATAACAAACGTATTATTATGATAAAACATGAATAGGGAAAATCTTAGTGGTATTCAAGTATATAGATTCACTGCCGAAACGGTTATTATACTGGCACTGCGTATTCAAATTGAAACGATGAACATTTAATAAATTCAATATTCTGCATACACTCCTAAATAGAATAAAACGTTAAGTATTGCTATTATTTCTCACTACATCTTATGTATTATGAAAATCATTTGAACGTTTTATAGTCCAGGTAATGGACAGATCATAATCTCAATTAAGGATACCAGACGTTGAATAAATAATATATTGCAAGTAAAAACCATGACTAGTAAATAGAGCCTACTTTTTATTTGAAGACGCATCAATATACTGACGAATATTAATGCAAAGTGATGTTCTTAATCGCTTTACTAATTGACGGTGGTGGAGCGCTCAGGACAATACCGGACCTACTCCTGAATTCGATAAGATCTCGTCTTAAATCATAATATTGTTTCCTAATTCAGTATCGCAATACTTTTATTTAACATTCGCGAAGCTGACGTTTCGATCGACCAAAAGAAATATTATTTTGAGAATACTTAAGGCGATACAAACTCAAAATTCTCTTGCCTTCAAAGGTTTGGATGATTTGCCTTTTTCAATATCAACTCTTTCGTGATTCCTAAGGAACCATTATATTTAAATATTTGCTCACACTTTCCTTGTACTATGGCCAATGCTCTTAACAACTACCCGTGAGCACGTGCGAACTAACAACCAGTATTTACATGTCAACCGCATGTAACTTAGCTTCGCTATCATACATCATTCAAATACGGAAAGTAAAATATACCAATATCAGATCAGGCAAAATGTGATCAGACAGAGCGAAACTTTAGGGTCATTCCTAACAATTTACAAGTTCCACGAGAAAGTAAAAATAAATATATGTGCTTCATCTATCAGCAGTTTTTCTTTAAGCACTAGAAAAATAAGTGTTCTACGTCCTTTACAGTATTTAATTACATGAATTTAGTCACATTTAATTTTCACTGTGGGGGCCGTTGTCCCCTTTTCCGGTTTCCTCGCAGAATATCCGGTACTATAACTGCTATTCCTGTTTTTCTTAAATCCTTCTCTTTCGGTTTCGTGAACCAATTGTCGAAGTTTGCACTTGAATTTCCTGGGTAGCGTTTGGCACCTTGTTCCTCTATGGGTACAAACAAATATTTCATCTTCAATAACTACTTCCAAATAGAGAAATTATTATGTGACGTTCGACAATTGACACTGTAAACCACCAATAAAAAATTGGATTTAAAATAAGCACAACTACGCAATAAAACTTTCCTTTGATATTTGAATAATGAAGAGACACTATAAACAGTTTCTTTTTTACCGAATTGGAAACACTTTCACTTCGTGACGTCAAGCCTTTTCTCTCCTTCCTTTCACGTTAGGAACGATAATTACGTCATTCACTATTACACTGTACAAAGAAAATAAAAAGAAATATGAAATATTTAAAAAAAACTTTGTTGCTCAACGGCAACCAGCTCTCCCTCGAACAAGCATTGCAAAGCATTTATGAACAGTATTTAAAACCACTTGATCTCCAATGCTAACAAAGAAGTAAATATTTAATGATAAACATTCTCTGCTTTCCGAAAATGGACCAGTTAACTTTTTTATTTGCTTTTCGTAAACTATTTCCCTGACTTATGCACGTTTATTGACAAAATTCACCTTGAACAAAACGTTCCACTTTTATTCTCCTACAAGGAAGGTCATATTGGCAGCCATTCTTCTGCGTGGATGAAAAGAAATAGAAGTATTTAAAGGCCAATGCTGAAAGTTGTTGCAAATTTGCTGTTACATCAAGCGACTGACTTAACGTCACCGCTCCTGAACTAATTTTTTAATTCCATCCAGCATTTACTCCATAGTAATAATATTTTTTTATTTAGACTGCAGGAAAACATACCTTGTTCCTATAAAACGGAACTTAAAATGAACTGTTTTTAGAGACACAGGGTTTCCAATTCGACATTTCAGAAGATAATCACATATTATAAGAAGATGCATTCAAATGCTCAAAGACGTAGAGAGAAGGTGTGCAGGAGGGAGAGTAAGAAGGATGAAAGCTGGATGAGCAAAGCGGATTAAGGCTGGTTTATATCTTTGTCTTCAAAATTCGTTTAAAACGAAGAGAACTTTACCAAATACAAGGACATTTGCATGTCCGGTATTGAAGGACATACCGTTTACTGATGTACTAACACAGCTTTTGAGCCAACAATATGGATAGTACCAGCAAGAAAACTTTTAAAAATACCCTCTTCTTTTTATCGCTACCAAGGAAAAACCGTCAGGCATGTTAATATTAAACAGATTGAAGCATACATAGATATACATGCATACGTAGAAAGCAAGTCATTTGACTAACTCTGACATATGTATACAGAAATACAGAAAAAAATACTTGATGTTTACCAATTTGCTTTCATTCCAAAATTCCTTTGTTGAAGCACTACTCCATCCCCTTGTTAGAACACAAAAATAAGAGAAATGTAATTTGGCAATAAAAGCGAATTGCTGCGAAAATTGTCAACGCTCCAGATTCTACACAATTTACCAGTAGAATTAATATTTGTTTGAAACGCATCTGTCTTGCCACTAAAATATAGGGATAAATCGGTCCAGAAAATAATATATATCAAAACTATATATTACAATGCTTCTCGTCTGGGTTTGGCCGCTCATGTATTTGGCAGGAATCAGTGAAGTCAAGGAAGATTGGTATACTTTTAAACAGATTCTGTATCCATAAGAAATTAATTCAGTTAAAACAAGTCAGCTAACAGAAGGTACATTCCAATGGAGTTGAGCTCAAAATGAATAAAAAATGCCTCGGCCAGTTGACATCGGTATTGTAAGCAGCAGGGTAGCCAAAATTAGTTTTGATCTTTTATTATTTTTATTATCAGTTAATTGCTGATATCTTTTTCTTTTACATATTGTTGTAGTAACGCATTTTCGTAGTTTCTGGGTCACAGCTAGTGATGTACACGACGGGAAAATTACCGGAAACTTACAAAAAAAGGAATACATTTATTTCGATGAGGTAAAATACCACTGTTTTTTTTTTTTTTTGCCAAAATTGTTTTTGTTTTCATTAAGGATATTTCACCTTTATATTTATTTTGTGACTTTCAGCAATTTGGTTAATAATTTAAGGATGTAATTTATCTCATAGCTCTTACAATTTATTAACGATTCGTAAATTCTTAACGACGATTGGTGGGACTCACTTCTTAAGTTTTTCGCCTTTTGAATTTGACCATGAAACTATATGAGCTAGCGAAAATATAGCTGAATATATGCCAATTATTTGATTTCCTTTTCATTGCAGAATAATATAGCAAAGTAATTTGTAACGCACTTGATTTTTTCGGGAATATTAATAGTGTGAATAGAATGCCAAATTACAGAAAATAAAATTTTGTTCCATATAGAAACTATATTTCTTGAATACTAAATATTTCGAGGATACATTTAATAAGTTATAGAGGAATATATCCAAAATTATTATTACGAATATATTATAATTTAAAATGACATGTTTTATTTTTAAAGTAACAAACAAAAAGTCGCCTCTAACCTTGACATATTTTATAGTCTACAAAGTGTTCTGGATTTATTGCAGTTGTTCGAAATATATTGGAGACGTGATTCTTATATTTTTCTACATGTAAAAGAGCTCTAAATGTCGTTAAAGGATTGTATTTAATATAATTACATTCTTGGAATATAATATTATATACAACGTTCAAAATAAATCAATTTTTGCTATTCACAAATCTCCTACTTCACCCTGAAGCTGTTCAAACAGGGTAGTCATATTTATAAGAAACATAAAATACGCCTATATTTGGTTTCTAGTAAGATGCAATTTTTTTCTATTATATATATTATTTAGATTGTACAATTGACATAAGTTTCTGCCGCATTACATTCTACTATGTAACGCATTATAAGACGTTGGCGGCAAACTGGAATCGCTTGAATATATAATTATGTATTTAAAAGTTTTACAGGGAGTGATACTAGATATATTATTATTTTAAGTGTATATTTTTTATAATAACTAAGGCTTTAACTATTAAACTATTTAGTTTTTAGCTAGATGGACTAATGTTAAGTGCCCCGAAATAGTAAAAGGTAATACTTATTTTAAATAGCACGAAAAATTGAAAGAAAAACCTTTTTACGCCGTTCATTCTTTTCACAGTTTTTGCACATCCCTAGTCAGCAGCGTTGCCAACATGTACGAAAATTATCGTTTTGTACGATAATTTGACCCCTTGTACGATGTACGATATTGCTTGTACGATAATACGGAAATCTACGATAATTCTGTGATCTCATATTTAGAAATATATTTGCAACAAATGCAAAGAAAAGATGGTCGGTCAACTGACTTTTGTTAGCAACTTTTGATAAGACAGCACTGTCAGACGATTGAACACCCTTTCCAGATACTTTTACAGCACATTGCTTGTCCGGAAATCTCCCTCACTCTACAGAAACGTTTGTCGCTTTCTCTGGCTGTCCATTGCTTCAATCTATAAAAACTGATTGCCGTTTGCTGTACCGACGTAACATTCGCTGAGAATAAATTTATTGGTTTATTGCTTTTTTTTCAGCTCGCTTCTTTCAGTGCTTTTGTGTACAGTAGCTCAAATTGAAATATGTTAATACTGATCACTATTGTGATTAGAACTGGTTAAGTGATTTCATGCATTTGTGCCAAGTTCAATTTTCTTGTGTGGGGTTTTAGTGATCTTCGTCCCGCTTCTTGTGTTGCGAATGACGATTAGAAAATTATTCGTACCACGCTGAAAAAGTATAATATGAGTATGAAAAAGAGTGGATTAGATCAACTAGATTTCAGTTGCGTTATTGAAAGTGATAAGGATATGTAAGCAGGAATTCCTGCTTTGGTTAGTTTTTCTAACGTGTGATGAATGAGTCCCCGTTGTGTTGGGATTACGATCGCTGACTCTGAATAAGCATCGAGGAGGCGAGGTGGTTTCAAATCCTACTTACGACGCTTGTCATCTAGTGTACAGATGAGTAATTATAGACGTGCAATGTACAGTAACTAATTCGCTGCACAAATTTAGTGATATCTTTAGAAAAGTTTCCCTTTAAAATATTCTTCATATATTATTCTTAGTTTTGATTTATGTTCCAAAGAACTTTATCCTTTCTAGGTTTTTAACTTTAAAAGTACAATGGTAGATAGTATTAATATAAAGAACACCATATTTGATTGCGTAATAAATTATCCGTTTCGTAGAAATAAAAATAAACAGGTATTACTCTACTAATTCTGGGCACGTGAAGATAGCCCAAAAGCACAAAGCTTTTAAGACCAAAATCATCCTAGATTTTTGTGTATACTTCGTGCTAATATCTGCACATTATCACATATTTTGTGTACGCTGGGTTTAGCCCAGAAATCGAAAGCAATATGATTGGGCTAACTTCACGCTGGACTAATCACAAAAAGAAATCGGAATAAAATCCACCTCAAGATGTTTTTTTGCTAATTTGTGCACACTGACCCATAATGTATGCACGCTGGGTTTACCCCAGAAATAAGAAAAAAAAACATGGGGTTTCCGCCGGCGTATAAGAAAATGAGGGCCGAAACCAGTTTTCTGCTTATAACTTGAGATCTAATCAACCGATTTTAATCATTCTTTTCCCAAATTATTTAGTTTAAAAGCATGAAACTTGTCAGTATCCTTGTGAATGAATACACAGTTATTCTAAAAATCGTATGTAGGGGGTTCCGACTTCCGTGTTGCAGAATGGCGACCAAAACCATTTTTCTACGTATAACCTGAGAACGAATCAAGATTATTTATCAATGATTATTTTCAAGTTATTTACTTTAAACGCTATAAACGCAGAAGCATTTTTGTGTAAGTGATTTAAGCGCTTTATGCATGGGCAGAATGGCTTTCCGATCGCCATATTGCAAATGAGCAATTGAAGTTACATCCGCTGATAAACTTAACACTCGATGATGCGATACTGATAAGCCAAGATAAAATAGGAAGAAAATCATTTCTATCCAAAGGGTTACTTAGTAAATGTAACGCCCTACAATAATGTGAATGGTGTCCCTTGGGCTCGAGAATTTCTACGTGCTACAGGTGTACAATTTCGATCCTTAGCAGTGTTTCTTCCAGAAGATTCATTCGGGGGAGGGGGGGAAAGTATATTATAATAATTGAGTAGATAATTTTAAATATTTGTTCTACGAAAAATATAAAATATTCTGTGAAACACATCTTTGAGCCTTTTCCGGTTAAATTAATGGTTTTAGCCCCCCCAAAAAATTGTTTTCACCTATTCTGTTGGGAATTAATTGATGAAAAATTTAAGATATCACAATAGGAAAATTCGCTAAAATAGTGATAACCAAAAGACTGATTTTCGCTCCTATTTTCCAATACAACGATTCAGAGAGCATACTGGTAATGCTGACAATGCTTTGAATAGTTAATTCTTTATAATTTATATTTTGAGACTTAAGTGATGAACAATTAAAAACGGAAAATTAGATTACAAGCATTTAGTCAAAAGGTATAATTACAAACCTTTATAGGATCGTTTGATCAGTGTTCATGCCGCCAACATATACAACGCCTAAAATAATTAGTCAGATATAATTTACATTTGGGGGCTTAAAGTATGATTAATATTTAGAACAGTACCATTCACTCAACATGTATAGCCAGACAACTTATTTTGGCGCCCTAGAGTTCATGCTGCCGATATCGCTTAAAATAAATAATTCGTAAACATGTACTAGCATGTACTATCATGGTCAAACTAATGTTCACATGACTTTGTTATACACGATTTTTCTCTAAGCCTACAAGATAGGCCACCCAACTAACGTAGAGTGGGCGGTGTGTGATTCTGAGAGTGTGTGCGTCAACGAGCAAGGGTTGGAATTTTCTTTTCTTTAAGAGGAAAAATTATAACATGTCCTGGGTTCTGGAAAGATGTTCATGATTTCTTGTAGTGTGAAGCAAATAATAAAAAAACGTAAGCAAGTCGTATTTCAAATACCAAAACAGGAAACCTAACACCATTTTTATTTTAGGTGGGCCACTAGTTGAAGTGTATTGAAAAGTTTAATTCAAATTGTCCAATAGAAAAGATCCTTACCGAACATGGAGAATAAAAAATGACCTTAAAACCTATGGTTTCTTTCTTATTTCTTTCTTAATGAATTCCATAGAACACTAACGTTATGAATGAAAAACAAGAGAAAAGGTCTGTTTCTGTCAGTTCTGAAAAATAGGGCACGATATTTATCCTTTATAATTTCTGATATTATGTTGTTATTTACGTTATTTTGTGTGTGCGTGCATGTGATAAACATCGAAACGAGTATGCTTTCTTCCGAGCGCGGTACCTTACTTGGTAAAACGTTCGTTTCATTCTCCGGAGGTCCTCGGTTCGGTACCAGCGGCTGACTGTCCTGACTTAGGTTATCCCAGTGTTTTCCCACTGCGCATAAAAAAGATTGCGACAACGAATGCCGGCCAAGTTGCACCTTTTTATCCCATAATCGTGTCTGGTAAGCAGACCCCCTCTTTCTCCTTCCTTCGTCTCGTCCATACTGAAATCAGCAAACATCATGAGCATGTTTTGTTTTTCAAAATAGACATGTATTGGCATCGATGAAATAAAAGAATAGAGGCGAGACGAATCAATATACATAAGTTGATGGAGGGAGAAATTTAAACACATACAATGAAACATTGAAACTGATGGATATCTGTTAGACAGAGGCAGAGAAATGAGAGAGAGAGAGAGAGAGAGAGAGAGAGAGAGAGAGAGAAAAGGGGAGATAGAAGAAGAAGAAGAAGAAGAAGTACAGATAAAAATTGGAATTTAAACGTAGTTAAAATATTAAGTTCAGTTCCCCCAGTAAAGAGTTCAGTTCCCACAAATCAAATCTAATAGCAAGAGAGAAGTAACTTTTGGATTTTATATTTTTTCAGGGTTATTCCAATATATAAAGGGTGCTTCAAACATTCATTAAGTCACTTTCACAATGGAGACCAAACTTGGTGGTCAGATTAAATACTCGTGATTCCAGTGAAACTCCAGAGTTTTGAGACACATCTAGGATAATGTCAAAAGTGTAACAAACATTCTTTGTTTGCGCGAGGCTAGTTTGCAAATTCGGTGAGGCTTATTAAACATACTGGTTCAGAATACTTTGTAATCTCCGAAATTCCCAGTTCATAGATTTTTCAGACCGGGTCAATCGGCTTACGGGGTCACTTATGTTTGGGTCAGGCCCTATCAAAGGGTCATCAAAAGTGGCCCGGAATTGGCTCTGGAACACGCACAAAAA
>JAGDQP010026353.1:0-26002 GCA_022664845.1 Lepisma saccharinum
ATTCTTCTGTATTATCCGTATAGTATGGTTTTAACCTATCCACGGAGATGTCCTATATCTTCTCTCGGAATTTGTCCGGCATTTGGACTTTGTACAAGTTGGGGTTAATCTTTTTCATGATGAACCCAAGGCCCTCATAAATTTGTGTCCAAACTTGCGATATTCCTGGTTTATGATATGGATAGAAGATTAATACTGCATCTCCTTTCTTGAATTCCTGATGAGAGTGTCTTGCATCAAAGTATTTCTTCTGTTGCTTGTGAGCTTTGTCTAAATTATATTTTACTTTTTTTCTTATTCGTTAGAGTGTCTCTCTGTCCACCTGCGTAAACGGTATTGTCCCTTACTGGCAATCGGCAGGTGTCCTGGCGTCATATCCGTACAGAAGAAAGTGGGCCGAGAACTTGGCGTTACTTTGGATTATAGTATTGATAGCAAAGACTATAAATTGTATTAGCTTTGACTATTCATTCGGGTTCCGTTGTACGTAAAACTTCAGACTTTGCTGAAGCACTTTGTTGAAGATTTCGACAAGGCCGATCGAATTGTGATTATAGGCTGGTTCAAATCGAAATTCAAAATCATACTTGTTTGCTAGTGCTTGCATTTTCTTAGCATTGTGTATCGGGTGTCTATCGAGGGACAGGTAACAAAACGCTCTAAACCTTAGTATGACGCCTTCTTCTATGAATTCTGCCAAGGTATCCGCATTTACTAAATCTACTATTCGTGTTATAACGTAGCGAGTGGCTGCTTCCACGCATACATACACGTGCCTGTTTCTTCCGTCTTCCGTTTGGAGTGGTCCCAGAATGTCGAAAAAGAAATGCTCGTCTATCTTGCCTATAGGGTGGTGTAGCAGTTCTGACTGCCATTTCTTAGGTATTTTTTTCATCTTCTGACATTCCTGACAATGCTTTATGTGATACGCAAGATAAGTTTTCATTACTGATAGGTAGTTTTTCCGTAAAGCGGTCCTGTATGTTTTAGTAAATCCTGCATCGGCTGCCGTGGGGTGTTTATGTATGTGCTGAAACCAATTATCCGCCAACGTTTTAGGAATACATAAATACAGAATGCCAATTTCTGGGTGTTTCTGTGTGTAGTATGATATATCGTCTTTAGGCAATAGTATTTTACAGATCGCAATGTTGAGTTGTTTGTCGTTGGGTGGCCTTCTAGAGCCCGAACTCACCCCTTCCCGCTCACCTAATAGAAACACCTCCACTAGTCTACGCATTGGATCAGATTGCGCAGCAGAAACAACAACAAACACAAGAGAAGGATTCAACCAACGCACAAGCTCCTGATTACTCGTCACTTTACACACACCCCCACGGGGTTGTAATAAAATGCCGTTCTTATTGTAATAAGTTTTATTTCGTTGTTTCCCCTTCTTGTTTCTGTATTGTGGTTTTTTCGTGGCGAGTTTCGCAACTGTCAATGAGAGTTGTACCATCTTGTCCACAAAATTAAAGTAATGCAAAGCGTGATGTAGTTGTGATATTTTATATGTTGTTAGAACCAGTTAGGGTAGTTTGAACCCAAGTTTGCCGCTTCGAAAAACCTGTGCTCGCTGCGTAATACGTGAAAAACTTCAAAGTTTTAAGACCTTTTTTCAGTTGTTGCCTTATAACTCATAAATTATGCGTTTTTCGATATTAGTAGTTATCATTTTAAAAGTACATTAAATTTTCAACAATTTAAGCGAAATTCCAGATCTGTACGTCTAATAGTTTCATAGATGTGACATTTTTCCAAAAAATGAAAATTTTAAGTTTTTCTCTGGGTTCGGAACGAATATCGGCATAACCGCTCATCCTACGAGAAAAGCCATAAGACATGAAGTTGTAGTAAATTCAATTGGCTTTCATTTAAGCACACAACGAAGTCTGTAGACCAAACAGTTCTGTTGCAATCCTTAAAAAGGTATTACAATGGAAAACTGCATTTTTTAAGAAACGAGCCTACCTCTTATGACAATTTGTGGGTACTAGACGGAAGAAAAAGCATAGCATCATGTAAAAAAGGTCGGTATGTACGTTTTCATGTACATCTCTTAAAAAATCTTACAAATCAATAATTGAAAACGCTCAATGTTTAATTTTTCATGGGTACTGGTTGATCATGTATTCCGGGTCTGAAGTAAGTTGCTGGGGTATTTTGGCCGTCTGCTCGTAAGGCGGAGGATCGTCAGGGTCGTCTTTATAGCGACGATGTGGCAAGTATCGTCAGAGCACGGAGAGCACAAAGCTGAGTACTTAAGCCCAGCTCTCAGGCAAGTACAAACTTCCATGTATCCCTTCTTGCACTTATATGAGAGCAATTCGATTCGGATTGATGGGGTTTCTTCGCATAATGTTCTTATTGGTATCAAACCGACCAACCCCATCCTTCTGTGGCATCCTTCTCCACCCGAACCACCTTTTGTCCCATGAAAGGAAGCAGCCTCTTTGGTTGGGGGCAAACGTACCAGGTTCACTTTCGCGTTGGCTGCTGTTTTGACGAACAGGTGCAACCGAAGGCTGTGTAGGGTGTCGATGGATGCTCGACCACATAGAGCGACCAGGCACTTCTCTCCAGCTTTGGCTATAACCTCGTGACTGACATCTGTGAGGAGAAACACGGTGTCCAGGCCCATCAGGTTCCGATTCTTTTGTAAAGCACTCCACATTTTGGTTTTCCTTGCCAGAAAGGGCTTAATGCGTGTAGGAAGAGTTCGAATCCAGGAAGTTAGGGAATTCCATTTCTCCTCGACTGAAAGAAGTGATGGAAAACTGAGTGCAGCTTGACTCACCTCTGCCACTTTTCTGGAAGTAAACATTTCAGATACTCGATCTCACGCCGCAGAGGAGAACGAGTAGGTCCACATCCTCTCCAAACCCGATCACGTTCTCATAGGATGTGCTTTTCTCGAGGGGGGTTCGGATAATGTAGCAGTCTGCATCTTCTGTCGCTTTCTTATTTTCAATGTCTTTGAGCCCAAACGCAGAGCACAACTGGTCAATGAGGCGTCGTTTATTGCAGTAGTTGGCTAATAGTTTCTTCTGGGGCACTTTGATGATAGCTGAGGAGTCAAACACGATCTCGTTAAAGAAAGGGCAGCGTAGTGATGCAATCGTTCTGCGATTTTAGTACTCCTGAGAGACCCATACTCAGGGTATCCATCAAACACAACTGACACGTTCATGCCAAAGATGTTTAATGTGTAGGTGATGTAGCTAGTTACGACCGTCCTGATCGAATCATTTCAGTGTCAGGTATAATATAATTTGGTTAATGTCAAATAATAAAATGTAATGTGACATTTTGTTTGGCTGACAGATGACACCATTATTAACCGACTGTACAGCCCTCTCACACAATACCATGCTACCAAGGTCATCACCCTAACCAGATTTATTTTTTCAAAAATCCAATTTTCCATTTTTTTAAGACTGCAAGAAAACTATTTAGCCTACAGACTTTGTTTTGTGCTTAAATGAAAGCCAATTGAATTTACAACAACTTCATTTCTCATGACTTTTCTCGTAGGATGAGCGGTTATATCGATATTCGTTACGAAATGAGAGCAAAACTTAAAATTTTCATTTTTTGAAAAAAAAAAAAAAGGAGGGCCAATTTTTGAAGTGCAATATCTCGGAAATAATTGGACGTACAGATCTGGAGTTGGGCTTAAATTGTTGCAAATTTAATGTACTTTCAAAAAAACGCATAGTTTATGTGTTATAAGGCAACAACTGAAAAAAGTCTGAAAACTTTGCAGTTTTTCACATATTACGCAGCAAGCACAGGTTTATCGAAGCGGCAAATGGGTTCACACTACCCTAACTGGTCCTAAGAACATATCTAAAAATCACAACTACATCACGCTTTGCGATTTTAGCTTTTCTTTGTACGTTTTGAGTGGCCTGTTCATAACGCACTTGCGCTTGTTCACTATGACTGCAAGATATTGAATGAGATTTATAAGTACTCAATGAGGTTCAAATATAGTAAGCGTGGGGAAAAGACTGAGAAAGGACTGCCTGGAAGCCACCAGATGTTCATTGTAACAATTACACATTACCCATGCACGATACGTAGTTGTGTTATTCTGCTGTTATAAAAGAAAAACGTTAGGGAACATTGCTAACATCTATCTACTGTCAAATGTCGATGTTTTCTTGTTCAGATATATGGATAATATGGTACATTACTTGACGTTGAGGTTTTAACAGTGCCGCCTGAGTTGACTGATGGTTACAAAACATCATGAAATCCAGAAATCAGTCAATGTGTAGTGAATTGAATAATGGGTTAAGAAACACTAGAATTAGAATATAATTTGATACAACGCTCCCCTTCCTTGTCCGTCTGGAAATCTCCATCTAATAGATTAGCATCTCAGTTTAATTTTAATGAAAGATATTTCCTCTAGTCTCTGCAAAATAAGCTATCCTCTATCGGCATTCATCTTTCTTCAATTTGTCGAAACTTCATTTTAGGTAGAGAACGTTGTAAAAATATAATAACTAATGCGTATTATGTTGAATCTGTTGGTCTAATAATATGTACGAATCCGTTGGACAAGGCAAATGTCTGGCCGTAGATTCCCCCTCCTATAACTAAAACTTAAACAATCATTTTAGTATCTTTTACATTTTCAACCACATATCTACAAGAAAACCCAACCACATAACTTTTGTTTGTAAATTGAAGTACTCGATTGTACGGTAAATTCTGTTTGTCCATTGAAGATAGAGAAAAAGCAAACACTTTTGTCTGGTTCACCGTTTTCACATAGAACCAGAAGATTGCTACCACAAAGTTTTACTTCCGGATGCAAGCACTTTAAATGCTCTTTGAAAGTCATCGCATGGTTCGCTGTCTCTGACATTTATGTTTTCGTTCCTCAGTGAGTATAAATACAGTTTTAAAATATCCCATGAACTTTGACAGCTGGGTGAGTCTCTATAGACAATGGGGGAAGTTTCTCCTGTGTTTAACAAGAGCACTTTTAGCGTTAGCTGAGTATTCAACCGTTGACGCTTCCCCTCATCAACGTCCGAACTGAACACATTGTTACGCGTAACAATTAGTGCGAACACACAGGATTTATAGGAATGCGATGGAAAGGGATGAAATTAAAGCAACAGTGGGAGTGTTGCCAACTCTCCTTTCTGCATTCCAACAAAAGAGTTTACCTTTTATTTTTGGTATTGCGGTAAACATTTCAGCTAATTAAAATCCCTTATTATATTTTGATCAGTAAATTGCTTTGTGAGTTTCCCCGTACAAATTTTCATTCTATGTTACGTAGTGATTAAAATTCTGTACATACACACACAAGAAAATTATACACGCATCAATCATTTCAGGAAATTGTTAAAATTAATAATTTGGTATTAGTTTTGTAAAATTATGGCATTTTTTGGCCATTTGAGGAAATAACTGCAGAACCAACTCTTTCTATAGTAAAAAAAAGTGTAAGAAAATCGATTCTGAAGTGTCCACCAATCTCTGACCTGTAGGTTAGCTGCTATCTTGTTTCGTCTTTATTGCCTCAATGATTCCGAAGATATGTAACTTAAACTATGGTCACGTGTGCCCTTGTTTTGAAAAAATGACTGTTCATCGCGTTGATATAATTAGTTGTAGCTATTATTCTGCAGTCTTTTGTTGATATTCATTGAATGTTCGCCTTTCACTCGATGCACTTGAAAGCGACAAGAGAACAGTCACTTTTGAACGATTTTTGCGACTTCATATAAAGAAGTAGGTTTCTTGTGATTAGCTGTAAAAGAGATTACATATTGAAAGGAGGTTTCGCATTTAACACTGTTTGTTCATTTACTCTGAAGTATGTCTTTTTCAACATCACCGTCTTCAAAATTAGTCAATTCTAAATTACCACAGCTTGTCCCTTGTTTCTTGCAGGAGCACATGGACGTGGGCATATACACACGGACTTGAACCTGCGAAGTTGATTAATTTTAGGAGAGGGCTTGGTGCTGGAAGCTTTGAGGATTTGCTTGGAGACAGCTCATCTCCTTGCATTTTCGATCTCCATTGCAAAGAAGCAATTACAATGTCAAAAAGTCAGGCTTTTACATACTGGTATACTTGCATGTTGTGGAATAAGCAAGAGTCATAATTATGTTGTAAGCAGGGACTCTGGTGTGACACCTGTCGCTGATTTTAAAGCCTGAAATGTGACCAGTCTTGCTTTTAACTGGTTGAATTTCTCTTCTTGTTTTGCTCCATACATTTTCGACATTTCCCACTCTCCTGCTTCTATAGTGTTGTTTGTTTTATTGAATACATAAGCTTTCGACAACAATAATGATCTCGTAGTGTATTAAAAGATTTAAAAAGGTCAGGTTTGATGAAATTCCGTAGAATATCAAGCATTCTCATGTATTACAACCATAAAGAAGCTATTACATTTTCTTTTAGAGAGAAAGCAACAGTTGATATAGATTGTTACAGATTTACCAGTGCCTCAAACCTTGATCCGCCCTTAAGGACATTTTGTGAAATGTAACTAAACAAACAGATATAGCAAGCCATCAAAGGTACTGCGTATTACGTTGATATCTTACCTGCATAATGTGACAATAACGTTTTAATTATGACGTATATTAATGACAGAATTAAACCGAATTATAATGTGTGTAAAGTAGTATGCCAGTGTGCTTTCTAAACGAAGTATTAACTAAAGATTGCTACAGAAATGTGATCATAAAATTACCTAGTAATATCTGCGTTTGAAAGAGTGGACGAAACCTATATCACAACTTTAACAGTCTATTTGTCGTAACAAATTATTAACTAAACATTGCTACAGAAATAATATCACGAGATGACATAATCAGGTCCTTGACCTTGTTTGAAAATAGCAGATGAAACCTACAATATGCAATCATCGACGAAATATATTGGTTTCTCATATATACACTACTTTCACCACTCAATACCTTATATCCGAAACAGTCGTCATGAATACACAGTTGACAATTCTTGCACTGAAACTAATATTTCCGTCTATCGATTTGTGATAATATCCATCACGCTTGCCACAGAAATCTGTTACTTTTCTATAAATCTTTAACTAGCTTCCCCTTTCCTAACTATAAACTTCGACTGTTTTTCAGACTTCTTCTTCTCTTCTTTGCATCACTGATGTATTCTTTTCATGTCAGCTCCTGTAAGGCTCAACACTTAGAAAATTTCAGATTACTTGAAACTGAAGGTGCAGACATTAAATCTAATAGCCTTTGCTTTTGTGAATGGTATGTTCTTCTCACGTGACACAGTAGCTTCATCTTTTATACTCACTTCCAGCAGAGATCGTCAAATACAGTGACTTCAACTATCGCTCATGAGTATAGGTTCCATGAGTGTCGAGGTTTATAGGGCCGTCTTTGAACAAATGACCCTAACATTAAGGAGGCCAACGAGTAGTGAACATGTCTAAGATATATACTCATCCTTAATGAACTTTGCTTCTTCAATAAGAAGGGTGAAGAGTGCTACATACACGATGAAGTGTCCTTTAATAACCCTAGCTATGGCATTCCCGTGATTATATGCTTCACACAATTATCTGAATAAATTATCTCAAGAACTTCTTTGAGGTCTGAACTTGATATTATGTGTCCAATATATCCCAGGAAACTCATGATGATGTGAAGGCCCTCCTATATCAAAATGATATGCTTCAGAGGACTATCTGAATTCTCATTACCATTGATAGCTTTCAGGAACAATGGTTAATCGAATGTAATAACAGGTGTGTAATTATATTTCTTGGATTGATAACATAGGTAGTGCAGTGTAGAATGAATGCATATCCGATTGGTTGAATACTTATATACCAGGTGTGTAAATATGAAACCGGAATTTGTGCATAGACGGCGTTAGCTGTCACTGTGGTTATCGTAAAACTGCGTCCTTGGCGCCACTTGCTTGTTTTGACTGGTGATAACGATTTGCTACTCACAACCAGACAAGTTTCATGTCATAGTGTAGTGTTTAATAGCGTTGAACATGGCGCAATTTATACCTACAAACAACGATGTGCGAACAGCATTGATGTTTTGTTACCATTTGAAGAAAACTGCTGCGGAACCGCATCGCATGGTTGTCGAAGCTTACGGTGATCATGCCCTTGGTAAGTCACAGAGGTATGCGTGGTTTACAAAATTTAAAAGTGGTGATTTTGACATGAGAGACGAAGAACGTGGAAGACCACCGAAAAAGTTTACAGACAGCGAATTGCAAGCTTTGTTGGATGAGGTTGACGCTCAAACGCAACAACAACTCGCGGATTAAATGTGGATTAAATGTGACGGTTTCCATACGTTTAAAAGCCATGGGCAAGATTCAGAAGGTGGGAAAATGGGTTCCACATGCATTGACTGAACGACAGCAGGAGAACCGAAAAAACACTTGCGAAATTCTGCTCGCCAGGTACAAAAGGAAATCATTTCTCCATCGAATTGTGACTGGTGACGAAACGTGGATCTATTTCGAGAATGCTAAGCGTAAAAGATCATAGGTAACTCCAGGAGAACCGGTGACATCGACTGCAAGACCAAATCGCTATGGACGGAAGACAATGCTTTGTGTTTGGTGGGATCAGAAGGGAGTGATCTATTATGAACTGCTGAAACATGGCGAAACCGTTAATACCTAACGTTACCGACAACAAATGATCGATTTGCATCAAACCTTGCGTGAAAAACGACTAGAATATGACCAAAGACAACATAAAGTGATTGTGCTTCACGATAGTGCACCCTCCCACACAGCAAAACCGGTCAAGGAAACGATTGCGACGTTTGGCTGGGGAAATCCTTCCACATGCGGCTTACTCACCAGACTTGGTAACTTCCGATTTTCAATTATTTGCATCCATGGGACCCGCACTTGCTGACCAACGCTTCACATCTTACGAAAATGGCTTGATGACTGGTTTGCTGCACAAGAGGCACAGTTTGTTTGGTCTTGCATCCACACATTGCCAGAACGATGGCAGAAATGTATCGCTAGCGACGGCCAATACTTCGAACAAAATAGTTCTTAGCATTGTGATCCAGTCACTGTGTCTTTTCTGTACATAAATTACGGTTTCATATTTACGCACCCTGGTATGTATCGTAGGCAGAATATTAATCGTTGCTTTTCCTGGATGATCATCACCTTTGTAGATTACTGGCACAGTTCTTGCCACAAACGTACTGGTAAATTTAAATGACAAGGTAAACTCCTCAAGAGATCAAGAGCTATCAGTACAATCTCTTATCTTTTCAGGGGGTGAATACTTAATCAAAATAATCAGCATGGATTGGGTGGACAAGGCATAATCCTGATTTGAGCTGTCTCTGTGAACCTTTATAGATATGGATATCTTTGGTACTCTGAAAAACGTATTTTCACCTGGTATTATTATGACAATAACTCCCATCCCAAGAACTGTTCCATAACCATCCAATGTTACTAAGTTGTGGTCAACATTGTTTGCACCATACTGTATAAAAGTTCCTGTACTACTCCCAGACAGATCGATATCTGTTACTGTGGCTTCATATCTTGAAAGTGTCAACACTTCTGAGTAAGATCAAGAGAAAAAAATGTTATTTAGAGTATCCACTAAAAACCTTGAGCCAGTATGAAATTGAAATAGTAAACCCAAGACTAATTGCAAGGGGCAAACATGACTCTAAGGAGCACAGCTTGTACTATAGTCTTTCCAATATGTAACACTTCAGTAGTCATGTATTGCGGTGAATGTCACGGGCTAGCTGCGAAAATTCAGAATTGCCATATCTTGAAGACAGTGATGTTGAAAACATACTTACTTCAGGGCAAATGAACAAACAATATTAAAAGAAAAACCTATATGTAACACCGTCTTTCCAATACGTAATCTCTGTTAGAGCTGAGAACAACAAACCTCCTTCCTTTTATGAAGTCGCAAATATCATTCAAAAAGTGACTGTTCTCTTGACACTTTCAAGTGCATCCAGTGAAAGGCTATATCCAACGCACACACATCAACAAAAGACTGCAAAAGAATAGCCACAACTAATTATAAGAAACGCCAGATGGACGCACTCGTTAAAACAAGGGAACACATTACCATAGCATAAATTACATATCTCCGAGATCATTGAGCCTATAAACACTAAATAAAAACAATTTCAAGAGAAAATTATGAGCTATAACATTGTTCCAGGAGTGTTAGAGCGTAATTTTCTATGAATTTGCAATTCTTTGTTGCAGAAATTCGTAAAATTTAAAACATAAAGAAAATAATTAAAGCTTTTCTAATTTCATAAGGAATTATGATAAAGCAATGGAGCGAAGTCCATTCTTAATCTCTCTCATTTTGGTTATCTTTACTTTTTATGTACAATGTACTGTTTCCAAGTTATTATTTTATTTTTAAGAGCCAGTTTAGGGCGCCATTTTTCAAGATGGCGGCGAAACTTTTAGGTCAGGGATGGCTGGACACTTCAGAATCGGTTTCCTCACATTTTTTGAATATATGGAGAGTTGGTTTCATTTCTGATACAATTAATTCCTAAGATAACGTTATTTTTACTACACAATTTGCTTGCAGAAGGTAGTTTTACTTGTGACTTTCTAATCAAGGAGTATTGGGTTTGATTTCAGCGTAGGAATACCTGGACATCTGTAGGTCATGGTCGTGATCCAAATGATCTACTGATGTTTGGAGCCGGCGACCCAATGATCGACACTAGACCTAATTGACCCAGTGATCTAATCTTGATCAGGTGACCCTGACTTGATAAGATTTGACCTGGTCTTGTTCCTGTGGCTTCAATCAATCAATGGTTTTGTTTGAGAAATTAACTAATACCGGAATAGCCTTTCGTAGCGAGGAATTATTTAAAACCTTCGGGAATATATTTGTTCTTTCCAGGGGTATGAGCCAAATTCCATACTATGTTATTACTATTGTTAGGAATATTTTAGCGTTATATTGCTCGTGCTCTGTGCGGTAAAACTCCAGTTTCCTGTCATTTCTGAAAATCACTGTTCATACACAACAATGTATAACAAGAATTAAAATTCTGCTTTTCTCTTCAGACCACCGGGTCGAAATAGGGTCAATGGATTCCGACCATAAACCCAGAGATTGGGTCCAAAATATGACCCCGTGACCCGACTTAGCTCTGGATAACACCATTTAGTGTTCTCGTTTTTAACATTTTATTGAACAATATTAAATGTTATTTGAACGTTTAACCGTTGATATAACTTTCAACTCAATGTTCAAGATGTGGACACCCAAAGGTGATAGGAACGTGAGATTGACGTGTATAATTCCGGTGATTTGTTTTATTAATTTATGAGCTGCAGTAGCTAGAGCCAATCTTAAACATTAAGGTTGGTACAGTGAATCGTGATGTGCCATATCCGAACACAAGGGAAAAGGTTTTATAGAAAGGATTTCAATACAATCCCGGTATTGGTCTGGTAGGATTTTGAAGGATTACTTTGAAACTTGAGCCACAAACGTCGATACGAATACTATTTGAGTTTTGAATGTTTTGGTACCGACATGTAAAAATAGCTGTTGATTTTGCCTTTGATGAACTAAAGAATATCAAACACTATTAAAATGACTGTTAAACAAATTATCATATTATAGGTTTTACATCTAGAACAAGATTATAATCAAGTATACAGAGGAAATTCCATTGACAAAAAATTGTATCTTCGGGTATGAATCTAACACCTAAATTATTTGAGTTAGTGAAGATTACTTCATTATTCAGAATAAAATAGGAGGTATTACCTCTCCTAAAAGTACAAGAAGATATCACTTGAGTACAAAACTATTAAATGTTCATCCAGCATAAAAAAGCACAATGGTATTTACACTTCTATTCAGAGCGAACTAATACAAATCAGGACCATAGGAATAGAGTATTTTGTCCATTTGTGGCCAAACTGAGATAATGAGACCATTTGATTATTCTTTGAAGGACCTTCTAACAAACTAATACATGAAAAGAACATGCATAGTTCGTCTATTATAGAAGCAAATCTTTATTTAATGTGCAGGTATACGGAATGCTAATTTGATGGACTTTTAAAACGTTCCCCTGTAAAATCAAGCAAAAGGACACAAGACGTTCTTTTCTGTAGTCTTTAAATAACATAATCGTCAGTCTAAGCATCAGTAACACACATTTATTTAGCGTTGAAATAAACCAGTAAAGAATAATACAAAAATATTTCAGAAATACTGGTGGGAACTTCGCTTTCTTCCCTCGTAATCATTTGGAATAGCAGAAGGGATTCAACAAATGAACATCGATGTGTACAAAGTGTAATTTTGCAGAATTTTGAACCTTCCCTTCCCGAACCAACTCGTGGAATTGGCGATGGAAAAATGAAACACTGTTATTTACAATAGGACTACTGCACTGCACATTACGAAAGTGTTATGAAATGAGTGTGTTTTTTAATTCTGAAAATTGTCTCTAGTGGTTTGACAGGATGGTTAAAAGACAGAGCATATATTATGAAAATAATAGTGAGAGCAAGGTATGTTTCCATGTTATATAAGAAAGTGGGCTGGTTTCCTCCAGATCTTTTCCTCATGTACCTTAGTCGTAATTGTTCTATGTGGCAGAGAATGTGAGAAAGGAAACTCCTGTGCTTGATTGATCGTTGACCTTAGCAACTGCGTGCATAAAGCTATTCTGAAGACAAATCTTCCTAAATTTGAAGTTTATAATTAACAATCTGCTCAAGGAAGGTCATTCAACGCCAGATCATCTACAAGAAATGCAGATATGTGAAATTACTCAAGTTTTCTATAACATCAAAGTAACGGCAACACATTAAACACTAAATGGTTCGTATTTGGTCTGTAATGTTTATTGCAATTTTTCTCAAAAACTGTCCGATAAGTTCGACACATTTGTAGGGAAAATGTATATATAATGTATAATTGGCTTTGAGAGAAAAGAACAATAGATCTCGCATCCCACCAGGCCGTAATGTTAAGCTCATGGAATTATTGTACCAGTACCCAGAGGCGGCGTTTGGGGGTGGCATCTGGGGGCAACCGCCCCAGGCCCCGCGTTCCGAGTTGATATTTTTCTTACTCAATGATATAAAAGTTGATTTGTAAAAAAAGTTTACAAATAAACTACTTTGTATAGTTTCCATGCGAAATGTAATGTGAAATGGAAATGAATAAAGAAGCACTCGTAATTAGCAATGCAGTTTTTAAAATATATTGTACTTTCTTTAAATAAACTATGTCGGATTTATTTTCATAAGAAACCGTTGTTCATTAAAAAAAGAATATTTAGTAATAAATTTAGGGTTAGGAAAGAAAGGAAGAAGTGAGAGGAAGCATTTAGGGGGAAGTTGCGTACTGCTTTATCGGCTTTAGATGTAACATTTCGGCGCTCAGCGATTTTTACTTGCACCTTGGCCCCGCGGGGTCATTATTGCCCTAGGCCCCGCTCTCACCTAACGCCGCCTCTGCCAGTACCCAACAACTAATGGTACCTTAGACCAGTACCCAGCACTTACTTTACCCCGTTTCAGACTCTACCCCGTCAATTTCTGTTTCGACAGCTGTGAATCTACCCAACTACTTACAGTGCGTTCGTTAAAACTCGTTTTACGTGGCAAATAATAGCTAACTTCTAGCTTCTTATACGGAAATTTGAAATTTGTCGCTCTAATCTCCCATATTCAGAACGATATTTATGTATATTTGGACTGACTGTGCTCCTCTACGTATGAGTGTTTATGTGTGTGCATATATGCTTCGTATGTTCACATATATAATTGTCTCAAGGATACTTAATTACATGCAAATACTAAGACCATTAAACACAGCATATTTTATATATTTCATGATTCTAATTTATAGGTCCGTTTTACAGCATTTCGATAAGACCGTTGAAAATTTATATGTTGCGTAGTTCTTTGGCACTTTGTACCGCATTATTATTGTTCCTTTTATCACTGTATTTTACTTCTTATCTTCTTCTCACTACGTAATTACTTTAGTTATTCTACTGGTTAGGTACAAACAGCAACCTTAAACTGAACACCGACCACTTGTGTGACGACAGTTTTATTACAATTCAACTGAATTCAATATTTTTTTCTACGAAGATCTCTTGGCATAGTTTTGTTGGTGAAGTTGGAATCACTGTAAAAACCTTCGCGATGCAATGGTATCTCTTTCTCCCTGTATCCCTATATCTGCTTGTGTGTCTGTTTGTGTATGTGTGCGTGCACTAGTAGTGAGCAGATCTAAATGCTTTTTGAATAAAGGGATTTTGCGTCTCCGTTTGGACTCCAATGAGTACGCGTGTGAAACTGTTAGTGAACGGTGATGGTATTTGACTGTGGAAACTAGTTAGTTCCACGTTAGTTATACAATAAATTAATTCTACCGCATTAGCAGTAGAATACAAGTTAAAAAAAAAGGATCTCTATTTGAAATGCTTACGCATTGCGACAAATGGAGTGTGCGACAAAGCCACTGATTCAGTAAATTATTAATACTAAAGTTGTTTATAAACTAATCGTGTATTATTACATCATAAGAACGGTGATAATATGCACAAAGTATTGTTATACAAAGAGCATTTGATTCACAAATTTGCAAAAGTGACTGTGTCAGACTTCAAAACAAAAACAAACAATTTGCTTTGCCACAGAGAAAGAGTATAATGTTGACATAGTATGTATGATATAAAGGTTACAAAGGAAGTTTAAGTAGTATGTATTTGTTCACTTTGTTTCACAGGCTTTATGTTATCCTCTGTGAAATATACAATCTATATCTCATACCGGACGTTCGTCCAATATCGGTCATGCAATAATTTGAAAGGCCTGTAATTACCTTCTTGTTGCATATTTAGGTAGCATATTATTTTTAGTTCATTTACGTATGTATGTTTATAGAAATAATTTCATAATTATTATGTTGCTTCGTGGTAACTTCATTTTCAAATGAGTATATTCTACACCAAGTAAGCACCGGATTGGAGTGAGAAAAGATCAAAACTCTATTTATTAAGTTTAAATTTAAACATCTAATCATTTTGGATTATTCATCTTGAAAAAGTCCGGCATTTTAAAAATATAATGAGCAAGGCACTACACCGAAAATTGCATTGTTTTTTTTTTACGGTAAACTTTGTGGTCACGAGCAGTAATTTGTCGCTATACTTATTAACTACTAGAATGCGTGATTGGTAGTACTGTCAATATATCACACTCTACTGATTTTGTCTCCGTTCGCGAAATCGCGAAAACTACAAGAAATTGGTACGACCCAGAACACCAGCAAGTAGTATTTTTTTGTCTTTAACCTCTCAAAGACTTTCACCACTAGATTAAAAGGTACATAATGAACGTAATTCCACCAAGAAAAAGTGTTCATTGCTGGAAAATCATTGTGTCCGGCATTTCTTCAAAACGTCTGGCTTTTCTCGGAATTTTGTCCTGTATTCGACAATTTTCAGTTGGTAACCCTGTCTGGGAATAATACAATAATTTACAATCAGGACTTGACTGTCATATTTGGCAATAATTTGGTAAGTAGATCTAGGGTTCTAATTGTCGTTTCAATGTCGAGTGAGTGGTATTCGACTTAGGTAAAGTTTCTTTATCGCGTTCCGTGTCATGTGGCTCCTTCGTCAGTCATTTCGGAAAATGATTTAAAAACTTCTACTTAAGAAATCAATCAGGAATAAACAGTGTTTGATTCAGGTGACATACCTTTATCAACGTTATGTGTCACGTGATACCTACTGTTACAGCCATGAAAAATATTTTGCAATTATATTTTGGGTTTTTACTCAAATTCAAAACCAATCAGGAGAAAAGGAGCCCAGAGGTAAAAGTGATAAACGTGACTCATATACCTTAATCCGTCAATATATCGGCAGTTTTCATGGATTTAAGACAACGGATATGCACAAAATAACAAAGTCCCAATTATGATAAGAAGAAGGAGGAACATTTTGAGTCACTAGATCAGTGTCAAGAGAATAAAGCTTTACGATTATTAAAAACTTTGTAGTTACTTGGAGAAATTCCGAGAAATAGATCGATCTTTTTCTTTTGATGATTTGATGCAGTAGGTTAGGTTTGGATCGAATAATGTTTATTAGAGGTACATGTATTTATTTAATTAGATATATTAGGTAATAGGTAACTATTAGGTAAATATGATGAATGTAATAATGAGATCGGTTTCTCTTTCTTTGATTGGTAATATGGTAAAAATGATATCATGAAATACTACAGGGTGTTGCAAAAAATTTGTTAGCCTAGTTGAAATTACATCCAGAAGTCAGTTCTTCGTTTTAGAAAAGAAGGGGTGGATGTATTTTTATATGGTTCACAACACTGATTAATGTACAAGAGTTATAACACTGTCGTTCCAATTTTCGATGCGTTGTTGTTTTATAAAAAACAAGATATAAATAGTTACACGGTTAACTATAAGAAATGAGTTAAGAAATACTTCAGTGATAGTTTAATATGTTGTTAAAGTTCCAGGAGGCAAGATTTCCTTTTACAGTACAACTGTGAATGGGCATTTCAATATCAAGCTCTGATTGGTTTAATTAATCCTACGATGCTAAGGTTTGATTACTCGTCTAAATACATAAAATATAACCAAAAGAAACTCCGTAACATCTTTAGTACGTATTCTTGTATGACATACTTAATGTTACTTTATCTTAAACGTTTAACATATTTTTGAAAAAGCATACAAACATAGAATTAGTTATAAGTAGTAAGCCTCTAAAATCAATTGATATTTCTTCAAAATTAAACGTAATTTTAAAAATTCATTCAGTTCAAAAAGTACAATAGCTTTCACTGGTATCTACCAGGCGCCAAACTTACCTTCTGCGTAAGATCAAGTAATATCGTTATATAAAGTGTTGCTTGAGTAAACCATTGGACGTATGTAGTAATATTACGATGTGATCTTGAGAAAATTATTTGATTGGCGGTGTTTAGTGACAAAATATTTTAATTTTATCGTCCGTTGAGAGCCTTGTCTGAATTATAATTTGTAAAAGAAAATAAACATTTTGTGTGCACGCAAAGTACAGAGCAAATATAGAGGACACGGAAGTATACTGAGTCTACGCTATTTAACAGGGTGTTTGTGTCAGAATAATTGACAGGATACATCATATCGCTTGATAGACAAAAATGCTCTTTTATTTGAAAGCCGCGTACGTTTTGCTTATGTTTGCTTTGTAATTACAGTTGAACTAATACACAAAATATATAGAAATTATTTTCGAGCATGGGTAAAACGAATGGAAAATGAAATAATTACCCACGAACTTTGAGATTAATTTTCCATATGAAGGGAGTACAGGGGAAAACAATCAAAGTCACATTTTGAAAGTTGTGAGAAAACCCGCATTTTAAGGTGTAAGCACTTGAATTTACGTTTATTTTTGGCCTTTAAGCACTTTGGCGTAGACCGATATTGCGCTAGAGAACATCGTATGTTTTCATGAAGAAACAGTAAACTAGTGATTGACATAACATATTTTCCCTCAAAGGTCGAAGAGGGAATCCATTAAAAGTCAACTTTCTTTCTCAAATTAGTGAAATTATCTTTTATTATTCAGAAAAAAATATATTTTTATTAAAAATTTTAGTTCATACAGACAAAGATATTCTTTTGAGGTATTGAACATTTTTCTAGTATTGTTTTAATGAAAGTAATTTTACAGTTGGAACAATTTTGTGATCTATGTGGACAGAGGGTTGAGCGAAGTTTCTCTATTTTCAGTCAGTGGTGGCCGGTGCTTGTGTCCAATGGGTGCTGTACTCAGGCTCTCCGCCAACCACAAAAAGTAGGGGACCACGAAAAATTTAGGGAAGGGCTTACGAAACATACATAAAATTAAATTTTTGTATTGGGGCAAGGGAAATCTACGGGGGCTTAGCCCCCCCCTGGCTGCAGGCCTGAGCTTTCACTATGTGTGAGAGGATTGGGTAGCTAATCAGTCACAAACAATCAACGTAGAAATCAACCCACCGTAGCTCAGCGGTAGAGCGTTGCCGTAGCATTCGAGAGGACGTGGGTTCGATCCCAGCGACCGAAAATCCTGACTGAGCTTTCTTCCAGGGATTTTCCTCAGTCACACTAGGCAAATGCCGGGATGGCACCTTCTACGTAGGTCCTGGCCGACACCTTCCCGAATCCTTTCCCCTCACCTATTTCGACCTGATCCTTAGATGCCTAAAGGCCATAAATACAATTCAATCAACGTAGAGTTAAATTATGTAACGTATAGACAAAATAAGACGTAAACAAACTTTCAAAGAAAGGGACTTGTGTCTATTAATTACGATTTTGAGAGAACTTGGAAAAATGTCGTAGCTGTAATAATGAGGATAGAATTTGATTGTTTTTTTACAATTTTTCATGGCTAGAAATTTGTGTGACTGGTATTAGTATTCTTAATATCAGTTTTGGAAGCTTTGAAGATTCACTAAACATTTTTTCCAAGCTATTTGGAACTATAAAGTCTAACAAGCCCACAGCTACTGACATTGATCGAAATTCTTCTGCCGAGTAGATTGAAGACAGTTCGTGGCGACAGAGTTTTCCTTTGTCAAGAAATGTGTAAATTGAATCATTTCTCCACAGTTTGTTTTGGAAAATTCTAAAAGTAACCCGGAAATTTCTCTGGAGTAAATAGCGTGGCTGCCATAACGTGTCATGTTAATGTAAAGTGCGATTTTGCTTCGCAACTAATCACACCCCATACTTCCTTTCCTTTCCTTACCATTCCATTATTTCACTCTTTCTTCTTTCTGATACCATCTTTGTATTGTCTGTTCTTTCACTCGAATTATCAAACTGGTCTTATACGTCTAATGTTTGTTTCAGAAACTAAAATGGCTGTTAATAAGTGTTTTCTTGGTACTTCAGCCCAACCTTACTTTTATGGTAATTTTGAACTACATAAAACCGGAATTTAAGACACACTACGAAAATATATAAAGATAAACTTACTTCAAATTTGGGCTTAGATGGCTTGTCAGGACGATTTATTATGGTAAAGCTGCAACCTTTTCTTAAAGTACTTTTGCACTTCATGCACTCATTTCATACGGCACACCAGCCCCTATGCAAAAGTACAGGAAAAAAAACTGACCTCAGATCTAGCTTCATATACTATGCATGATTTACCTTTCTGAATTTATAATAATATGGTAAGGGTTCTTTCAACATGGTACCTATACTCAAATCTGAAGTCAGTTTCGTTTTACCTGCTTTCTTTGGACACTAGTGTGCTATACAGGTCGAGAACGTAGTGCAAGAACTACTACTCCTTGTAGCCTTACAAGATTAAAATGGCGTGATAAATCAAGGTGTCTGAACCCAAATCTGAAGCCCAGATATTTTGTTCTGCCTTGATACGGGCAGAGAGGAGCTATTTAGGTAGTGTATATTTATAGGGTCGCAGGTGCTAGACAAACCACAGCGCTACAGTTGCTCTACAGTTCCAATAAGTGAGCAAGTTTCTGATCTCAGGACTGTTTATTAATTCTGATTAACCTGTATTTGCAAAGCATTTACATGTGTAAATATATTTCTCTAAATACTAATTTGAACGCGTTTAGGTTTTCATCGGTAAAATAGTTTTATTGATGTTAAGCTTATAATGAACTACTTAAAACTTCATATAACTGTATTATTTGACATTAACGAATTTTAATATTTGGTGTCCGATAGATGGCAGCAAAAACAGTTGAACTTTTCGAGCTGAAAGAATTTTTTTTGAGTTATGGCAAGTTATGAAGAATATTACATTGTTTTCATATATAGTTTTATTATTTGCAACAAATTTCCTTTTTGTATATTGTTTCGAAAGTATATTAAATGTTTAAAACTTAGTAAAATAAACTATTTCATGCCTGAATGTGAAAAGTTTGGTGTTACCGGTAGAGGAGTAATCAAATCTTAGCACCGTAGGAATATTTTAACCAATCAGAGCTTGATATTAAAATGTCTATTCACAGTTGTACTGTAAAAAGAAATCTTGCGCCCACGATACTATAGAGCTAGTAGTTAGACGATAATAATGAAGTACACTGTTTAATACTGAAGATCATCAGGCATATCCTGTTGCAGATAACTCAAGTTTGCTAAGAAAGTTAAGTTCTGAACTATCTGTAAATTGTGTAGTATCAGTACATTGTGTAGAGTTTATAATCAGTAGTCCTGAATTCAGTAACAGTCTACTGAATTATGGTCGCCCAAGAATAAACCATATTAGCTGCTAGTTGACTTGAACTTATGATTGCGTTGTGTGATAATATGTTTACTCTTAGTAGGAAATTAGTGTAGTAATATATGGAGTAATATATGATTTGTGGATGGATGGACTTTAGATAGCTTCTCGGTCAGACTACAGTAAAAGAACACATCAATTTACTTCTAGTATGATAACTCGGTTCGTATTACAGTGTATGCGTAGTCCATTTCAAAATGCAGCCTTCTCCATAAAAGTATTAAATTGAGAAATTGTTATTATTGAGTTCATTTCATTATTTTCTAACACATTAGTAAGGTTTTAAAATTCCGTGACATCTGCAAAATCATCCAATTATCATATGAAATAAACGACATAAACAAAAATTAACAGCAAACTTTTATACATTTTACCTTTCTTTCCCCAACTTTTTTTTTTAAACAGTAAAATCTTGGTAAACTAAAACTTCTACTACGATTTGTAAGATATTCGTGGCTGTAAATTTTCCCCAGCTTTGCAAACTAAGAAGTGTATTACAAGTGTGTTTCTGTCGATTTTCCAACATTTATGGCGCTTGGACAAGGGCAGTTTTGGAAAGGGACTACACATATAGAATAAAACACTATGCAATTCACATATTATTGTCAAGAATATTTCATTTGTAAATAACGTTATTAAAAGTCATGATGTACGAACTAATGAAACATTGTGCTTCAAAATTTTATACTTACGAAAGATTTTTCATACTTATTTAAGTAGTAAATATAATTTTTCGTAAATTTCTATTCTAACCGTATATCTGGATAATGTATTTAACTCAGTGTATACATGGCGTATTTGTTGTTAGTTTTAGATAGTACCGTCCAATTCTTTTTCAAAATTTAGTACATTAAACTTTCACTTGATACATATTTAAAAAAATTAATTTTTCAGAAAGATGCAAAACCCTATTTTAATGCAGATTTTTGACAATTTGTTGAACATTAATCTTTTAAATAATAGAAAAATTTCCGTGTTTTAATTTGCGAGTCAAAATTTGTAATTCATTAAATATTTACAGCAGGTCATATAATGGTTAATTATCAGTGATTCTTACAGATAACATCTTTTATCTTATTAATACATTGTTTGTACGTAAAAGGTCAGAAGATAAAGAAGTAGTCAGAGTAATAGGAGAGATAAAGATAGTATCTAGAATTTAAAGTTGAATTTAATTTATTACTACTGAAGTTACAATATTTTGGTTTTAATTGGAGGTTCGTACTTTCCCAAACCATCTGTTTACCTGCGAAAACTATGTTGTATTGTGGACATAACACACACAATTACTGTTGATAATATCACTGAAAACATTAGTCACGTGGTTAGATAAGTTTGTTGGTCTGTTTTTGGGCACTCTCCTTTCCCCTCCAACGCCTCTCTTTAATTAAGAGTAGCGAATGGATTAAAAGATTATGTCACCTTCCTACCTACCTATGCTTTTAAACTCTGTGTATTGAGAAGATAATTCCATAAATCCAGGATTAATAGCGAGCTCATATTTCATTCAGTAAACTAGAGCAAAATATTTTGTCATTATTGAGCAAAAAGTAATTGGGGGAAACTTACCCATGGATCAACATTATTTACTGGAAGTTCGTGAAAGTAATACCGAATATCGAATTAAAGCAAACCTTCCAAAGCATGTTTCAGTGAAGGTTAAAGGGTTGCGTAATATAGGAACTTCTCTCACCTAAAGGTAGTGAATTCCTGTTTGTCATTTGGGGAACGACAATAATCTCGAAGAACGGCTTATTGCAGTTTGGAGGACAGATCTTTCTGGAAGGGAGATCTTTCTCAAGTACTTTATTGAGACTTCTGTAATTTTTCAAGAACTTCAATACAAAAGTTGCATGCCAATACTGATTAAAAGTCAAGAATACTTAAGTGCCCCTGGCGGTAAGAATATGTTGTTTTTTCTCTGTTTAAAGTATCTAACCAAATAGCTCCATTTTATTAGATTTGAAGAGAAATTAAAGTTTACTAATCACGATATTACATGATTTTTTCTTGTATTAAAAATAAACTTACTGTGCTTATTTCTTTCACCAACTTTTCTAGAGAAATGCTATATATCTAGGAAAACCTTTGTAAATTTTATTTTCTATGGGACAGTCTAGCAACTGTTGACTTCGACCCGTCACGATTATCCGTCACCTTTTAGTTAAAAAGGCACCCATGCCCCTTCCGGGACTCGAACCCGGGACCTTCGAGTCGTTGAACTAACGCCTTAGAACAGATGGCTTATATCTATCTAGGCTACATGGAAATTTTAAGTAACGCTACGAATTAAAATTAAAAAAAAAAATCCGAAGAATATTTGATAAAAGAATTGTCACAATTTCTTAAAATCTTTTACTCCCAACTTCTTTAGTTCCGACTTTCGATTTCTTTAGTTATGGCTTTCAACTTTTTTTTTTATTATGACTTTCATCTTCTTTCATTATGACTTTCACCTTCTTTGGTTCTGACTTTGAACTTCTTTAATTTTAGCTTCTTTGGAGTGAATACACTGGAGAATAATTTTAGCTAAATACGCTTAAGAATCGACAATAACTGTGATTGAATACATGACTAAATAATAACAATAAGAATAATGTGAAATTAAACATTAGTCTAGATATTTCTAAATATTCTTTGTTTGAATGTTCTTAGTTTATGATTTTCATTAGCATTTAGTGCAGCCAGTTGCCTGACATTTTTAGCAAAGGACTGATGCGTTTTCAGATATAAATGCAAGTCCGTGCTAAGTATAAACACAAAAAGAATATACTTTGTTTCCTATTAAGTTATTCTACTAATAAGTTGAGTATAACTCAGTTTTGACAAACAAAAATCAGCTGTAAACTTGTTTCAGATAAATTTGCATTTGCTGTGATGGAGCTAGTATCAGCAAACCATTCGAGTTTACAGTCCTGACTGCTTCTATGAAGCAATGTTTCCAATGGAGAATATGATTCGAAAACTGGCGTCTTTTTGAATGAGAGAAAGTGTAAGGGAAGGACGATATAGGCCTAGATACCTGTTAGTTGATTTGCTATTAATGAAAGTAATGTGAAAGAGCCTTTAATTTTCGCATTTTAATGGACGATGTATGACGGAACGTACGTCAGACAGTGATCTCATTCATCTTGGAATATTGTGTTCGACACTCTCCATTGTCATTCTTTGATGGTACTAGAACATTACATTTCCAGAGGTTAGCATGCCGTACTATAGTAACCAAAATGTGACGAGATCGAATCCCGTTCACGCTAATTGAGGAGAAAAAAAACATAACGTATAATCATAACCGAGATGTCGTAGCTCAGTGGCGTAGCATTCGGGAGGTCATTGGTTCAATACCAGCATTCGACCATGATGACTGAGGTTTCTCCAGGTTTTTCCTCAGTAACACCAGACAAATGCTGGGATCGCACCTTCAACTTAGGCCCTGGAAGTTATCTTCCTGTATCCTCTTCCCTCCCTTATTCTGGTCTGATTGTACGAGTATGCCTGAAGGTCATAAATTAATTTAACTCAGTCCAACAAAGTATGATCACAAAGGATTCAACGGATGAGGCAGTACTTTTTACTTCCCAAGAAGTGTAATATCCTTAACACAAAGAAAATGAGAACTCGGAATGATCAAGAAGTTAGCACGGTCGCTTTCAGTGCGCATGGTCACGGTTCATGCTAGGGTCCATTAACAGGAGCGGTTCGGAACCTTCTTTGCTAAAAACTGGCTGTCAATCCTTAGAAGCTCGTTTAGGAAGTTAATAACAAATCAATAAATCGTTTGAAAATTATGGTTGTGCAATTCCCCTTAATAATATTCCTCCCAAAATCTGCAAAATATATTCGCAGAGCATTAGACAAATATGTTATTCCCACCATGCGCAATAGTTAAGGATGGCGAAGTGTTGCTTTGATTATGGCGCTATTCTTGTATTCATTTGGTGGGAAGAGTAAATCGGAACAGAATGGTTGGTCTGAGATTTTAATTCCTTTACTTTTAGAATAGGGAAACAGTACTCTACCATCTGCGGAATGGCTATTTTCTTACGAGATTCCCAAGCATCACATATTGTTCTTAAGTAACTAATCAGAACACGAGTTGAATATATTTATGTATTTTAGGCATCTTGGGCTCAGACTGTCATCGGGAAAAATCTAGGCCTATACACTGTGTATAAACAGTTTTACACTCACACCAAGTCAGTTGACTCGTAGGTAGGTACACGGGTTCGAATCCCGCGGCCGATCATCCTGACCGAGCATTTCCTCAGTTTCATCAGGCGAATGCCATGATAGAACCTTAAGTATGCCCTTGGACATTACCTTTCCAATTCTCTCCCCCACTCTATGCCGGCTTGAGTCAGAAATACCTAAGGGTCATAAGTAAACAGAATATAATTACCAATAACCCGATAATCTTTTTTATTTATATATTCTTCCAACACTAGCGTGCATAGGCGTAGAACAAGAAAGTGACGGTACATTCTAATGAACTCAATTAATGGAAATGCTGACGTTCATTAACGTAAGCATTCCAGACTAGGGTATGGTGGGGGAGATTGAAGGTAGTCGGTCGGGTCCTAGTTTGTAGGTACCATAACTTCATTTGGCTTGAAAATACAATCAAAATGGGTGGCTGCTGGGATCGTTGCCAGGACCTTCCGATTGCAAAACCGACGCTCTACTAACTGAGCTACTGTCTTTCGGTATAACCTACACCAGCTTTTCTCAACCTTTTTCATGCCGCGACCTCCCTTTTACCATACCTTCCGGCCGGCGACCCCCAAAAGTAATTTTCCTCTTTATAATAAGCGGTTCCGTTTCACACTGTATGAAATGGCATTCCGAAGGCTTCAACTCTCTCTCTCTCTCTCAAACACACACATACACAAACTATATATATATACATACATTTGTGTAACTGAGAAACAGACCTGTGAAAAGGAAAGCTTTTGGTAATTAATAAATTTAGACAGGTAAAAGTATTGAATTTTAACCCCCAAAACAGCAGTTAAAATTTACTTTTGGGAAATTATATTTCAGAGGGTTAATACGTCAGGAATTTGTGAACAATTGCAGAAATTTTCATTGAAATATCTTGAAAACCATAGTTTTAACAGGTCTGTTTCTGGGTTACACGAGTTACTAAAGAGTCTGTATATTAAAAACATTGTATTTAGGACAAGGATGTGAATCTAACATTTAACGTAGAACTGAAAATGACTTGATAATGTGTATGGCAAAAATTGGACAGCACATTTTCAAACTGGTTAAATCAAAAGAGGTTCAGATTTCGCGTTAACCTAGTAAACTCGTGCATCTTTCGTAACATTTTAATTCTATTTTTTTTCTTTTTTCATTTTGTGTAACGTTTGTTTATCATTTGAAAACATTACAGTTGATTTACTGCATTTGATAATAAATATCCTAATTATATTACCGGACAGCTATTCAACAAATTACGTTATCTTTGGTAATTATAAAAAAGTAAATTAAAACCTTCTTTGAAATATATTAGTTTTAACCTACTAAAACCTTAGCCACCTTTAAAATATTTACTGTTAAAAATATATTGAAGCACTGCAAAATTCTACTCACCTCTTAACTTTGTTTCGACTTAGGCCTACTTTCCCACAAAACTAAAAACCGTGGCAGAATCC
>JAGDQP010026354.1:584-26000 GCA_022664845.1 Lepisma saccharinum
TTGAACCATGCCTGTCGAGATCGGGAACCGAGAATTAAAAGAAGAAAAACAGTATTTGTCCAATAAAGCAGTAGCACGGCGGAAAGGTGAGCCGGACAGAAAGAGAACCACATTTGGAAAAGCTGAATAACTCCACTGCATAGACTAACACCAGTTTCTGTTATTTCCTAAGTTCATTTTCTAGTAACAGCAGAAACTTTGTTCTTATTAGTTAGAACATAATATGCTTTAGTGAATTTTTTTAACGTTATACAAACATAGTTAAATTCTTAATAGATGGGCCTGGGGAAGCCTTCATAATGACTATATGTATACTATTATACGTGTTTTTTTTTATGAATATACAATATTTGGCAAAATTTGAATTGGATTTGTATCATATGTGCCATCTTAGACCCTTATCTGGCAACAAAAAAATATCTGAATGGGCCCCCCAAAGTTACACAGAAATCGGCACCTTTGATGCACGGGATACATTGGTGCTAGTTTTTGCTAGTGGAAAAGATAAATTCTGAGAACTATCAACTATGTGCTGCGTAACATTGATGTTCGACCATCAACATGGCGGCGAGGCAGCTACTTTTTGCTTTGTGGGTATTTCGACGAATATCGAAGACAAAGGTAAGTTTTTACTTTTAGTCTCGTAAGCTTCTATAGACATATGTTTATTGAGTTGTTAGTAAAATTTCTAGTGTGCATGAACACATACTTCCTTGAGAAGAAATTTGTCAGCGTGCGGCGTAATTAATTTAACTCATTCATCAGGAAATTCCTTTATTTCTTAAAATGTCTGCTTGGGAGTAGACTGGGAGACAACCGAAGGGGCACACTGCCCTTTGCATTTGTACTAATCTGATCCTACTAAGTGCGATTAATTTCTTTCGTGAATTTCATTATTTAATTTGAGAAATTCAACAGGCTGTTTCAAAGAAATGAATTTCTTCATTTAAAAAAATGATTTTTTTTTTTTATTTACAAGTTAACCGACATTTTGCCTAGCTTTTCGTGTTACTAACAGAACACACCAAAGGCATTAAAAGCATAATGACACTTAAACCATTTGTGTGTTGTTATTTCTAACATGCTTGAGATTGTCTAAGGAGCTGGAAACTACGAATTTAGATCCCGACGATCATTTTGTCAGCCTTCCTCCTAACATCGTCAGGGTATCCTGTTTCATGGTAAATTACAATTCTTTATAAATTTATATGAATGCACTATAAAACAGGGAATTTCTTCCAGATTTCGTGAACGTTATTTCTTCTCAAATATTAAAATAAAGGGCACTCAAACTACACCCTCATGCCACTTCTAAATTCAATAGGTGCAATATTTTGATGCTGACTATTTGTAGTTTGAATTATATTTTATCATTTGTAAGGTCTCAAGTTCCTATGGTCGATGGTGTAATCGTGATTAATTATGTATTTAATGTATTATGAGTGAATGCCACAAAAATATTTTCACTTACATGAGTTCATTATATCCAGTTCTGGTGCATAGTTAGTTGATGAGGATCCTTTGCAACACTGGTTGATTCCCCACCACTTCTGCTTTAACAAATCCATCTCTCCTGTTTCCTGAAGCCGTACAATCATTCTGGACAACGGCGAACGTAGTTGTGACTCTGTATAGAGAGAAAAAAAGGGAAATCAGTGATGGAAATGAAGGCAAAATAATGCTTCACCAGTTATAGCAATGGTTGAGCTCAATCCTAAAGCAATTATAAATTATCTAGAGGAAAAGGCAACCACCAAGAGCACTTTCATTGGAGGTTTTTAGCAGTTCTTCTGTCTGCTAATAACCGAGAAAAAAGTGCAAGGGTAAATCGAATATAAACGGAGTATTTTCTCCCTATGTTGTTAGAAGGAACGAACGTATGCGACTAAGACTGAGTCGAAGCGCTGACCTTGTCACGTTCATCACTTCGCATTCCTTTGATTAATGGCTAGCACGATGCGAGAGAAAGCTGTACCTAATTCTGCTGTACAACGTAGCATAATGATTTTTTATGGAAGGGCAGTGATTCTACGAAGATTATACGAAAGTTTAGGAATAAAACATGACCATAATTATGGCATTAAACGTTTGCTAGTGTCAGTAATGTTGTGCAACACATGAAGAAGTGGAAGTTTGTTTGCTTACTAACTTTGCACACGTCCAGCTACTTTTTAGGGTTGTGACGTACAGGTAGCCTGGACATTGATTACATAATTCTTTCATTTGACCGATGGATTTGGGAAGACCATTTTGCAAACCGTAATCAGGATGGCCAGCGTTAGCAGTGACACTCGGAAACTTCATAATTTGTACAGAATTGAACCGAAGTCAGCATCCATTTCCACAAAAGACACAGAACCGTTTATTTCTAATCTCCTATCTAAGATGGTTTGAAAGAAACGTTTTTGAAAGTTTGTTATTAGTCTGTTTAATATAATAGTGCTCAGTATTCAACTTTAATCTCTTACAGGGTCCTCCGAAAGCACTTACCTTTGGGGAGAGCAATTCCGAAGCTTCTTTCTTGGATTGACTCCTTCAGCAACTTCAGATCGCATCTCTGGAACGCATAATATTGAGCAGAAGTGGACTCAAGAAAAGCAGCATCTAACCGTCCGTTCAAAAGACTTTCAACGCAATCAGTAATTGACGTACAATAGCTATCGTTTTCTTCTATGCTCTCGTAGAACGGGCGAAGGTCTGGTCGTTCCTGCAAAACGCAAAATATATGTGAATCTTTTATGGGTTCACTACAAATATATCTTTAAATATCATCTTATGTTATAGCCATTAAACATGGCAAATACAAAATTGATCTCAAATTGTTATCACAAGAAGAGGCTATACAATTCAACGAATCCTGTAACTAGAATGTTATTAGCCTCTGCTTTTTCCTTTTTTTTTTAATAGTAAGAACAATCATCACAGATTCGACGTTTCATATTCAACTGTGTACTTCCTCAGGAACCAACACATAAAGGGGAAATAATATCTACACTTTGTACAGTATGACTGTAAGAGCTTGAGGTGAGTGTAGCCAGATAAGTAAATTGGAAAGTTTTTTTTTCATTTTGGATAAGTTACTGTTTTGTATAGATCTATCTTTCTAGTTGTGTGTACGGTTTTTTTTTTCTTCTTTAAGTTCCTATACACTCCATATTTTCCATGTGTTCTTGCCATTCCCTAATATTTTTATATGTGTACTCTAAAGAATACACACGTGCATATGTTGCTTTCGTGCATTTTAGTTTGACAAGCTCTTTGTAAGTGGACTTGTTTTATTATTGACATATCTCTTGAGAAATATCATTGAAGAGTCTCAGAACCTTTTTCTCTCCATTGATGTTGCCCGAAAAGGTTGGTTTCGGTTTATGCCTTTGATCACTTGGACCATTGCTGTGGTGCCCAAACAACAGGTTCTGTCAGATGCCTACATCATTACCGTTGTGCATAAATTCTCTTAGACTTTTCAATGACTTTGAAGTTATGATCACAATCTAAGTTTCCTTAGACTGGAAACTTATATTAAGTGCCAAGTATGAACAGTGTGGTATAAAAATGCAATACCAGTAATAATTTTATTTTAATTCTTGCCTCCAGGCGAATCTGACCTTGCCATCAGGTCCTTTTTTTTTTTTCGATTTTATTAGTTTTACTACAGATCAGGTCACCAAGCAAGTTGCTATATCTTGGGGAACTACTACTAATTGTTTCTTCTGCCTAAATATGAATATAATTCATTCCAAGCTTGTGTCCAGAACTGTCCTCTATACAACAGCACACTAATTTGGATGTGAGGTGTCGGGAAAGCTTGCTGTAAATCGCAAATTATGGTTCATACATCTTGGTCAGCTTAGGATGTAGAAAAGTAATTTTCTTGATACTTGAATCCCTGATTACTATCTTCAACCAAGGAAAATTAACATTAATCATTATTAATAATAATAATTTTTCATGAGCTGCTGTCTTGTCTTATTCAAACAGCTATTTCCCTCAATTATTACCTTAGGATTTCCGCTTGTATTTTCGTACATCCTCCCTTATTTTCTTCTTACGGTTTTATTCATCTCTATGTAATCAATACTCTTTATGCTATTTTCCCATTCTTTCGTTTACCTTCTTTTCATCATCAATAGTTTCGTTTCTTCTGAAATTTTACTGATGTAAAACCGGTTGGTTAGTCATATTTATAGGTAAGAAAATTGCAAACATAAACATGACATTTGATATTACTTATATTCTAGTTTTTCATTTAGTTTTCAGGTACGATTTAGATAAACTGTTAAATGAATACGTATCTGGAAATAGTTCTCCTTTTTATCCTCTTAATAGCTGTATCGATTCCTTTGCGAAATACTTTTCGCCTTCTTCCATAAGGCTTCTTCAAGACGGCGAAGAACAATTACTGAAATTTACTTTTGTATGAATATGTATATTGAGAATGTAAAGAAAATATGACAAAGTACAAGTATATTGATAGAAAGAACGTTGTGTACGGTGTTTAAATTCAACAGGCCATTCTACATTCATACAGAAAGCAAATTTTAATACAAATATGATCGTTTAGCTGAGGAAGCCTTACGGAAGAAGGGGAAAAGTGCTTCACAAAGGAATCGATACAGTTATTAAGAAGACAATAGGAAGAGCTATTTCCAAGCTAAGTATTTTTTGATAATAATTTTCCTCAGCGCGTAAAAATATATGTTAAATAAATATTTATTTTTTCTACGTTGTAAATATAATATAAACTAGGCCTAAACAGGAAATGTCTACGAATGTAATCTTAAATTCACGGAATTGCTCTGATCTAATAGATGAATTCCTAATAGACTAGATTAGATGAATCTAATCAAATTAGATCTAATTCAATCAAGTCTAGATAACTTTCCTTATGCTCAACAATAACATAGCGAACGCAAGTGATATACAGTGTGTTCAAAAAGAATGACCCGATTTTTAAATCGTGTATCCCTGCAAACCACAAATCTGAGATGAATGAGACTTGTACCACATGAACGCTTGTGGACCAGAGTTTGATATGACTACCGCTAGATGCCACTGCTAGTGTCCAAACAGCTGCTACGCTTAGTTATTGAGAAGGTGCCGTCTAGTCAACAGAATGCGTCTTGTGTTCTCGAATATAGCAATATTGAGTCCGTGATTAGGGTGAAACATGCGTTTAGGCGATGTTACGGAACTGATGCACTACAGGGTAAACGCATGCGTTGCTGGTATCGATAATTTCAAGAAACAGGGTTTTTATGTAAGGGGAAGAGTCCACGACGACCACACATCTCAGAGGAGAATGTGCAACAAATGTTCGTTTGAGAGGATCAGCTATCGGCTTCATGATGTCTGTGCAGCGGGTGGAGGGCACATTGATCATTTGTAATTATGATGAGTGAAACTGTAGGCCTTACTTCATCGTTGGTAATTTGTTTTCTAATTGTATCACATTTTTATTAATAAATATAAATATTTAAAATCAGAATTTTTTTCTTTAAACACCTTGTACTATATTTTTAATACACATATCTTTAATATCCTAATTTTATGTCTTGGTATTAGTATGAAAATCATCTGCTCCTGTAGAGTACCGGATTTTGAAATTAAATTAGAAGTGAAATGATGAATATAGCGTACCGTTACACATATCACAATTGAAGTAACGAAAGTGAAAAATTGTTTAGAGGTATTTTTTTAATTAACTATATTTGAGAAAAAAACGGTACGGCACATTACTATGTGTATAGTGATCAATAATACAGAAGACATCTTAATTCCTTGCTTAACTCTCGTTGCACTGGTTGTGTAACAGCTCTCTCCATTTCAAAGATAAGCTCTTAAAAGAACAAATTATTCATTTTGTGAACTCAGAGGAAATCCATTCACTATCTCTCTTTCTAATATTAAATACGTAATGTAATATGTATACACATTTTTGTTAGTAGAAATAATTTTGTAAGTAGGGAAGGGAGAATTTCTTGTTGCAAGTCACCATTTGAAATAAAACAAAAATAAATAATAAAATAAGATAGATAATAGTGCTGGACATAGCAACAGGTGCGCAAACACCTCACAGAAATAAAGAAGTGACTAGCTTTCGTCGATAAGGCATGGTCACGGGACAGGGGCGGATCTAGAATTTTTGTGAGGGGTGTTGGTCTGAAGAATATAGACCTTTCTGATATTTTCCCGCTAAATCAATTTTTTTTAAGTATACATTTATCATATTTCCCCGTACATTGCCAGGTTTCATTATGGGATATGAATCCGGTATCCCCCTCCCCGCCAAAAAAATAATTATATCTCTATACAAGTAAGATTTGTCTGCAGACAAATCGAAGCTTTATCTAAGGTAAATTGTTGAACTATATATAGAAAAATATATTTCCTTCAGTGGGGCTCGCTCTCCCCTCCCTGGACCCAACACCAGTAGGAGAGATGTTAAAAGGAAGTCGGTCAGGGTCTAGTTAGAAGAAACCATCACAGCACTAGCCTGTCGTGACTGAGGAAAACCGTGGGAAAGTTCAGGATCGCTCCCAAAACCTTCCGATTGCTAAGCTAATACTCTACGAACCGAGCTATGGCAATTTTTTCTGCTGTTTTGGTAATAGCTGGACTATTAGTAACGTTAGAATAAGTAACGATTGGTAGGGAAGGTACTTAAATTATTTTTACTAGCAAAGACGTTTCGTTATCTTCATCCCTGTGAGCGGCATTGGGTATGAATAATTACCTTAAGAAGTGCATTTGTCGATCCACCCTTCACAACACCAAATCTGGCTCCTCGCTGTAGGAACTCTTGTAACGAATTACCAAAGGAAGCAGGGGTGGTAAATTGACTTGAAATGAGCAGCAACACAACAATAAAAGAAAAGAGCCACCACACGCAAACAAGTAGCCTCGCAGACACAGACTGAAAAAGAAGAGACAAATAGGTTAAGTTGTAAAACTTAATGATTCAGCTTTGTATTATATACGAAATTCGATCTAACTAGGTGTCAGAATTTCAAGCAAGTAGAATAAAAGTTTTTGGTCTTTCCAAAAATTATAATTATTACAAAGGCAAAGCCAGAGTGAACGTTGTTCATTTCAATAAAACTTAATTAATTCTAAGTGACAACAATGTGATGAATATGTATTATATATGTTTCGCGACAATTTTGTTTATAAATAGATATCCACGAGAGTTTAATTTATTACTACTGCTACTACTAGGAAGAAGAAAGAGATCCAGTCCTCGTGTTCAGGCGGTAAAGCCGTAACGAGAACGCATCGAAGAGAGAGTATGTAAGCACACTAACACTGAAAATAATGAAAAAATAAAAAGATAAACTGGTTAGGACATTGAAGGAACGGCATTATTATGGGAGGGATTGAAATTTTAACTTCGTACCTATTTCACGTTCATGATGTAACCTCTAATATTTTGATATATAAACACTAATATCTCGACGTTTCGTAGTTTTTCTCCACCTACATTTTCAAGAGCCATATACGTCTAGGAAAACTTTAATATTGTACAGTAAAAATAAAGATAGAGGTAAGAAATAGAGAAAAATAAAAGTTAAAACACACTCAACCCCACTACACTAGAGTTTGTTTCATAAACACCTTCACAGTGTTGCTATAACTAAACGACGGATATAGAGGTTTTGAAAGAATATTATCATTGCCTAGAGCGCAGTGATCTAAAGTGCCAGTTGCTAAAGTATCTTAAGCTCTAGTTACCATAATTCCCGACTTAATCTATGAGTTATAAATGAACATAATTTCAGATATATGTACTTTTGAAGCCAGATACATCTATTGAGACAAATAACGAAGTACGAGGCATGATTTCTTGGGAATTTGAATTTTATTTATGGCCTCCAGGCATCTAAGGCTCAGGCCGGGATAGGGGAGCGGAAAGGGTGTAGAAAGGTGTCTAAGTTGAAGGTACCATCCCAGCATTTGCCTGGTGTGACTCAGGAGGAACTCTGCAAAAACCTCAGTCAGGATGGTTGGCCATTGGGATTGAACCCACGACCTCCAGAATTCTAAGCCAACGCTCTACCACTGAGCCAAGGCCGCTCGCTACCAGCTTGGGAAAATTACAATCGAAACCGTGTCCATGGTTCAAAGTTTATAATTGACTAGTGCTGTGCAGAGAGAATTAATTCCTCACAAAAGTGTGTCACTTCTAAGGAATTCATCTTCGGTGGTAGAAGACATACTCATCTCCTCTAAACTACACTTCCTCATTCATAAACCTCGATCAAATTTATTCCTTGGATATAAGTTTGGTAAGCAGACATCACTTACGATATTACTTATGATTATGTCATTTATTATTATGTGTTCCAATCTTCAGTAACCTCAAGCTCCGCAACAATGAACTTTAGGTTTCATAGGAACTTTTATTTTCTTGTCTTGGTGTCTGCCACTTGGAATATTTTGTACTAATTAATGTGTCACCATGAACTAACATGTACCGTGTAATTCTAATCTAACTATATGTGAAATCTAGAAATCTTTTTTATATAGCGAAAAAACCACAAGGGATCTAGAACTTTCAAATAATTAAAATAGACATTTTACTTTGGACACGTTGATAAAAACCTATGTAACCATATTTCACTTGATCCAACCCAACTTCTTCAGGCGACTTAAAAGACGAAAGTAAAGAGAAAGAATAGTTTCATTAGACTTACCGAAAGTACGTTAACCAGGATGGAAATCGAACCGAGATTCTATGGCACACTGATTCGATGCTGTAGTAATCAGACCAAGGAATCACTCGACTTCGCTTTCCCAGCGTTATTTATAGTTACTTCATCAGAGTCGCAAGAGACGGGTGTAGTAAATGAATATAAGCTGCCGGAAATTAGCTTACAATGAAACATTCGAAGCACGTAATGGGACTTCAGCACACTAAGACGAGAACGACAGTGCAACGAAATTAAATACAATTAGGTTTCAAATTTAACCAGTTTTTTCGCATGTCTGGTTGTTCCAACAAGCTTGAATTAGGTTAGTTAAAACAACCAGTTGTTCCAAGAAGTATGTTTGATGCTAGTTATCAAGTTCAACACAATAATAAGTTTATCAAGATGTAAACAAATGACTGACAACCTTGTTGCAAGCCGATATGCTATGTGGGGTGTATGGTAAATATTGATATTAACACAGAAATATTGACAGCCGCCGTGGTTCTTTTAACGTATGTTTTTCACTCTTGTCTTTTAACTCATTTGATGAAGCTGCTTTGGATCAAGTAAAATGTAGTGACTACAGGTTTTATGAAGGCGTTCACTTTTCTCAGTTCTTTGACTTATTTAGAAATCTAGTCCGGATTAGTACATTCATTTTTGGATTTGCGGTAATAGTAACTAAGTTTGTAAATTAGTTTCTTGAATAGTTTGATAACAAAAAACCTCTTAATGTAAGGAAGTATCAAACTACTTACTCGTATTGGTACATCTGGTCCTCTCAGGAAGAGACAACTAGCAGTGACCCATAGACTGTTCCACAAAGAAAGGTTGTTGCTGTCCTCGTGGGATTTCTGATACGGACTCACGCGACCAACAAGGTAAAGAAAGAGAGCTACTATGAAGTAGGAAACAAGGATAAGGGCCAGGAACTGCCAGGAAACAGAAGCCAACAAAGAGTGGAACAAACCTCCTGGCAAATGGTTATCCTGAAAGAAAAAAAAAAATAGTATGTATCAAATATTGTTGAGGAAGTATCTAGTGGTGAAAATTTTAAAAATAAAATTGTTTTTCGAAATAAACATTGGCAGCAGCCATATGCAAGAAACTTAAGCATGATGTAGAGCATCTTCCGACTCTCAATGCAAATGGCCTTAGAAAGAAAGCAGATCAGAGATATATTTTAATAAATTTACATTTATTACTTTAACTGCCATCTATTGTTCTTCTGAAGGATGATGTCCTTTGAAAAGAATTCATTCCAAAGAACTGGATAAAGCAGAGCACAGGCATTCCGACGTTTGAGAATAAAGAATGGAGTCAGATATGTGCTGTAGCCGTGTAATTTCAACTTGCAATTACTTTTTAAGAATGCAGTTACTCTATAAGAAAGGTCCTTAATAATGTGAATGCCTAACATTTTAGAATACCACTCATAATTATCTTTGATAACATTTACGTATATTTATATATCCCACAGTTTCAAGTAATATAACTTTTGTTCTTTATACGCTTTGAGTTACAAACTTTATTCATTACTCGAAATAATATTGTCTTGGGTTTCCATGCCAATGTGTAAAAAATTAAAAAAAAAAAAAAAACGAGTGACGTTACATTGTAATACGTATGTTTAAGGTTCTTCATTCCATTTGATTTCATTTTTATATTTACCTTGTATAATACAGTAATATCCACTCTTTGATACAGAACAAAATCTACAACTTCCATGCGCTGGGACGTTACTGTCAATGGTGCCACGCCCATGTCAGCTTTCTGAAAGAACAAATAGAATTTATTGTTAGGTTGGACTCTTGCTGCATTCTGTATTTTTAAATTATCTCGTAATGGATATTTGTACTATTACATACTATAATAAAGAAAATGTTCTTATTTCCAAACTGTCGTTCTTTTGTTCATTGCATTTAACATAAGGAAAAGTTGTAGTGTTCACAATCTTGTGAAGATGTGTATTTTTCAAATCAGTCATTCAAAGTGAAAAATACTCAACGCACTCGGTCAATTTATTTTATGGTCAAATGAGAGACTTAGAAACAAAGAAATGCAAGTGGCGTTAAATAATATAAAAAAGTTCCAGTTCATTTGTTTCATATCTAACACGAAATATATGAGATACAAAGTGTTAATATTATGAGATATTAATATTCATAAAGAAAGCCCCACTCAATTTACAATTTTCAATAAAGTGATACAGTTTTATTGTTCTAGTGAATGGTACGGTAGTCTGCGTATAAACGACCACAATGTTATTAGTATGTTGTGGTGGTGGTATTAATGCATGTGTTGAACGACACATCAACACTGGTATGCAAATAACAAATTGTAGTGATATCGGTGAAAGAGTTACTTAAGGACGCTCTGAGCACTATCTTGCGCTGCTAGAGGAGTGATATGACGGACGGAGATATGATCATGAATGGTAATCAAATGACGGATGAATTATAGTAAAAGAAAATTGATATCAAAGTTAAAAGTAATACTAGTTTAGCGATAAGTCAAGCAATATTGGTTTCAAAGAAAGTTTGTAATGAACCAAACTGTTAAGTTGATATGCCTGCACTAGTGTCATTTAGGGGACGGCTGGTAGGGGCAATTGACCCCCTCCCCTCTCACCAAGAAATGAAAACTGTCTATATCAATAAAAAAAATATGGCATCTGTAAAATGTTGAAATCACTTTGAAACAATTTTAACAATACTCACCTTATCTAACTGGACATTTTCATTCTGGGGAAATTGTAATCTATTCTTCTACTGCGAACCGAGCACGTTGCTTCTAAGGGCACGAGGTACTATTAAATTGGGATTCGAATAGCGATCATGGTTGAAGAAAAGGAATAGTAGATGCACAGATCATGTGGTGCCCTCTCCACGAAAACGGTCCCTTACGGATATTACTTATTCTTAGAATGTATATATTTCACGGTGAGGACGAGGCTTGGAGCTCGAATCCATCACTGAGACTTCGACGGAGGAAGTTCAGCTAACCCCCCTGAATGAGGACAGTCGTTCGAAATAGCTCATGCGTCTGTCATCTTGGGGAAACAAGTAGTCAAGCGAACTCTAGAACTGCAATCTTCTACCATGATAATTGCATTTCTGAAAAAAAAAAAATCTTCCTACTGTGTGCACGGGAACAGTATACTTTGCACATTAAAAAAAAGTGAATCTTCTACCCTAATTTGTAAGTTTGATGTAAATCCTTTGTCACTGAATTGTGAGAATTGTACTTTTGAGTACAAATCATCAGATACCGAAGAACTACTCCCACCATTAACCTATTAACAAGTTTACAGGTAGAGAGGAATCCTGGATAATTACCTAAAGAACCTCAGTAACAAGATATACAAGAAACATCTTGAGAGGCACTTTGAAGCTAACGTGGAATAAGCACACCTAAGGTGCACATTAGACTTGAATCGTTTTGACAAAACACTGGCTAGTCGAAACGAAACAATTTGCCAAAATGGAATTGACCTTGAATAAGGAGGTTAAAATTGATGACCATGACCCGTTATAACTCTGAGAATCGGGAAGTGTGGAACAACCGAAAAGAAGCGAGATATATGAAACAAACGCCTACGAGTATAAACAGCTACAAAAAAAAAAAAAAAAAAAAAAAAACGAATCCGACTCTTTTTAGGGTCAAAACCAACACACTCCTGCAATGAACCCGCAATGGAGAATCTAATCAGAAGTATCTCCGAAATAAACCTGAAAGAAAAGATAGTATAGACCCACTAGGAAGACCTCTGACTTCCTACAAAAAATTGGTAAGTGTAAAAAATATTTGGAGTTTCCAGGGAACCGGATGATAAAACTCAATTCCTTGTTGAAATTGACACTGAAGCAGTGTCTTTTAGATCTAACGAAAAGGAATCCGAAACTTGGCATTCAAGGATGTTCTTACCAAGATTCCAAAATTCATTATCAAAAAGAAACATGTGCCAAACTAAACACATTACTTCCGATTTTTTTTTTTTTTTTATGTTGCACAGATCTACCTACTTATTATAAAGAGTAAACTATACCGGTATATTGCTACGCCCTACATCTAATAATTATTAGTTGGGTATACGGATGGGATATAGATGATTGAAAAATCAGAAGACCTGGGTTAATAGATTTGAACTCTCTGCGTTCAATATTGATACATAAATAAATAAAGAAAATGAAGTAAAAACTTCCCTACCTTTGCCACGACTTCTCCAATAATTCCCTGCCATGTTCTTGTTTGTGGATTGTAGATACCATAACGACGGTCAGCAGATAAGTGCATGGAATAACTGAAGCCCATTTTTGTAGAAATTATGTTCATCAAGTCCACCAGAAATCCTTCGAAATTTTTGCCATCGTCAGAGCGAACAAATGGGCCATCCTGAAAGATGAAGATCAAATTTTTAAAATATAAAGTAAAGCAAATTTACGTCACTGAAGGTAAAGAAACTTACAGTAAACAATTTATCGGTGGAGATCACTTCTAATAGATATTAAACTATTTGCAAGATATTATCTACCTGCTAACCACAATCAGAGTCAGGTGTAATACGGAACCTTTTAAAGAAAACATGTTTAATAAATTCGTAAAATTTTTACAGATATTATATCTGGTGAAGAAATCGAACGAAAAGAACTTCATAACGAAAAGAACTTTGTTTTAATTTTAGTAAGATATCCTTCCTTCGGAAGTCCATCAGGTGTAACAAATTACGGAATCTTTAGAAGCAAATATATTCAGACTGTTGGGGAGGAGACACTGAAAATTTGGAAGTGTTACGATATATATTATCTTACCTCCTATTTTTACATATAAATGTAGATTTTTACGTGGGGTGTAGAAAATTTTAGGGGTAATGGCCCCAAATGAATAAAAGGATCTTGTTAAGGAAATTTTATTTTTAGTATCGTTTATTTTCGAAACTGTTCGATGAAGTTCAAATGATAAGAAAATCAAACGAGAGAAGTCTTTGCCAGCATGGTATAAGTATGTAAACAGATCTCATGTAATCGCTTACTTTGGCCAACAAAAGCTTGAATGACAGCGTGTCATCATTACGGGTATCTGACTGATAAATAGCCACAAATTGCAACATTTTTCTATTTATGTAAGTACTGCAGCAGACTCTGATATACCTATCATCGATACAAGGGGGTATTCAGACATTTCGACTAAACAATGTAAAATTCAGATCCTGCAGTTGATTCAATCGACGTTTCGTTTGTTGCTCAAAGTGGGTTTTCAGAATGAAAGTCAGATTGAAATTAGTATCAGTTACAAAATTTGAAAAGCTGTGCTACAAGAGTGTTCGTTTGGGAATATTATCAATGCACTGTCGAAGTTTCAAACTGTTAATACATGATTTCCAAAAACTTTGTACTTTAGTAAAATTAATAAAATACACAAGACACTGTGAACGATAACTGCATTTTCCTGAAGATATTAATAATTTTAAATATATATATAGTATGTCAAACGTATGTAAAATTTAATATTTGAGAAGCAATTTTCGTAACTTTTGTCTTAAAGTCTTATTACTTAATATAATTATGAAGAAAAATGCACTTCTGTGTTCTAGTATATTTTAAATAAGTGAAACTTTGATTACGTGTAATTTTAGGGTTCAGTAGCAACCTTATACAGCAGCTCTGTTCATTTATCGACAACCTTCATCTCAGGAACTACTGGAGCTAGGAAAATGGTTGAGCTGTCGTTAGAAAGGTTTCCCAAGATGCATTCAAACACCTGGGCGAGTCCGGAGAAGGGGGGACAATTTGTAACTTAGGAAATATTAGAAATAGGTCGAGGAATTGTTGAAAAGGGCTCGGCAAGACGAGTTCAAGCCCGTATCATTAACCCAGATCACACGGGTGGGTCGCGAGATATGAAAGGGGGTAATTTTCACTCCGAAACTACTAAAGCTATAAAGGTGTTTGATGTATCCTTGGAAAAGTCTTGGCGAGACGAGTTCAAACCTGTATAGATAATCCAGATTACAGGGTTCCGAGATACCAGGAGGATGGAATTTTCAACTCAGGAACTACTAGGTCTAGGAAGATAGTTGAGAGCTCGTGAGTTAGGTCTCGCCTTAATTTTTCCAATCGCTGAAGTCTAACGGTAGCGTATATGCACAGTCGCTGAACTGCGCTCCGCCCAGGCACGTATCCAGAATTTGGTTTTGGGAGGGGTCCAAGGGCTTCCAAAGGAGGTGGGGATCCAAGGAGTGTCTGGGCATGAAATGAATATTAAATATATATAATTACGCCCGAAGTTATACTATTTTCCATAAAACTCTGAATTTTGGGGGGTCTGGACACCACGGATCCACCCCTAAATACGTGCCTGGCTCCGCCTAACTTATTTACATCTGGACTGTGAAGAAATCCCGGGTGGTTTTGAAAGTAACCTTTGGCTTTAACTAGCCGAGCAAGATACAACAGAGCAACTTCGTCACTTTTTTTCATTATACTGAAGAAGTGCGATACAAACATTACTATTGCAGAATTTGTTAGGACATGTTGTGCACAAAAATACATAAATGTTGTAAACCGTTGATCCATTTAAAGGGCACAAAAATTTCAGTTTAATTTTTTACAGTGTACGCGCTCCTACTATTTCCGAGCGTGTATTATCGTAAAGATAGGTAAGGTTGTTGCCGAGGCAAGGTTCAAAATATATATAAAAGTGCCGAAACTTTTAAATACTATTGGCATTATCTATCTATCTATACAAGTCTTAAGTGCTGTTATATTGTAAATGTATGTCCAATTGGATTCACACTTTATATGTTATGTATTATAAAGAAAAAACACGAAAATGAATAAGATAAAATAAGTGTAAGAGCTTACCAAGACAGTGGAAACTCGAAACGATGCATTTGCGAAGTTGCCAAACTTTGAGTCCTCTGAACTTTGAGCTGAAAAAGAAAAGTAAGAGAAAAAAGGTCAATAAAATTATGTACTTATTAACATTCATCCAGTGATTCTTCCAGTACCCCTATGAGGGATATCACCCCCAAATTCTCGAGCGCACCACCCAAAATATTTTTTTTTACGGTCCATGATCGATAGAAGCCGTGCACTTACACCATCCCAATTTTGACTTTACACTCACCCACCCAAACTGAAAATCTCGGCACTCATCACTCCAAACACTTATAGAAGATATAATAAATTTTAATAATGATGATATGTCTACCCGGAGGTATGTCTATGACACGAAAGTCCCAGTTAAGGTAAGCCAATGACTATTTGCTTCCATCGAATGAAAATTATGTTCTAAGGAATACAGTTTAAAGTGGGCTCCGAACCACTTGTGTCCTACCGAGAAACTAACTCAAAACTCCTTGATTGCAAATCTACCATGGTAACTCATCAGTTTGCGATTTTTTTCTTCTCTGATTTCGTGCATGTCAGTTGTATGTTGCTAGCTATAATTGTTGTAGGAGGAGAGAACCGAGAATTCACCCTAGCGTTTCTTTCGTAGGGTAACCAGGGGCATTACACACCCATACCAGAGCATGAAAATAGCTGTGGATTTTTTTTTTTTTTTTTTTTTTTTAAAGATAGAAGCAAGTACCAATGACTTTCATGTCCCTCTCACCTAGGATTTAAAAAAATACATTTCAGAGATGCTTCTCTTCAGAGGCCACAGTTTTCTTAGAAATATTAAAAAATAGACTACTTACGAGTATCTACCAACTGAAATAAGCCACAATTTTAATGTGTTCGCTTTAGATTAAAAATTTTTAAGGCCTGGGCTATGACATCAAACTTTACGGGCCTTCAAATTGCTCGGCTAAAAGAAACCGCTTCAGAATCTGAAGTAGTTGATTTAATAGGCGTTTATACGTATAACGGGACTCGCTTCTCAATACTTTGAATTTTGTTCTTAATTTTTTTCGCTTTAAAAAAAAAAGAAATAAAGGTTTGTAGGAACATACAAAGAAAGACTCTCATGCAGGTAAGCCAACCCCTAGAAATCTAGTATTAACCAAAGCAATACGGAGCTAGATTTTTCTGCGGCCCCTCCCCCTGCAGATCACATTATTGCATATCCAGTTTTTATCATCTCCAATTCGTTTATTTGAATATAATAGACCTAAAACTATTAAGGCCAAATTTTATATAATATACGTACACTAAAGCTTTATTGATTCTTATTGTTTTTTTGGAACGGATCTTGTTGTGTTGTACTAATTAAAGAGTTTATGTACTCCAATTAGTTTTTTATTTTAATTTTTCTATTTGGCCCATTTTAATAACGACTTTAGTCCGTCCAGATAAGGAGTATAGTGATTTTTAATATTCACAAAAATCCATGCCTCAACAGGGATTCAAACCCGAAAGCTCTTGGATGAAAGTCTGATACATTCGCTGCCGCTAAGGACCACAAATTGTTTTATTGAAAATATGGTCCTAGGCCAACAGGAACTTAAAAGACTCGAACACGCGAGTAATATACAGGCCCTGTTGCATGTTTTGTCCCTATAAGGAAGTTTTGTTCAAACTGAAATATTTGCAGATCAACCAGGAAGAAATAAATGAGAACTGCAATTATTTTAACAATCGAGAAAGGTCCGAGGCCCCTTGGTGGCTTTTCAGGCACAAAAACCTTCATTGTTATAAAATAGGTTGGCATCACTGACAACTGTAGTACCTACCCACATAGGAAAAATGACGTCCCAGGGATATCTGACGGATCTCCTGGCAGGATATCGGGACGTCCGTAGGACGTCCTGTTTATGTCCCGTTTACATCCATGGGACGTATAGTTATAATTAATCCTTCGTATAACTGTACAAAGGCATATCCTTCGCATAGTTATAATTAATTAAATAATAATAATAGTAAGGTCAATTTAATTTATATAAATTCCAGGTAGGTAATCGCGCAAGGCTTTCCGGGGGACATCCAGGGGGCCTCCATACGGGATGAACATTTTGTATTGCCCACAGAGTTATCCCACGGACGTCCTTAGGACATCACTATGGGAGCAGGACCATTCTGACGGTAATGGGATCTAAATGGGACGTCCCAGGGACGTACTCTGCTATGTGGGATAGGGACGGGAACACCGTAGTATTTTTTTGTTGTGTAGAATCATGTGTATACAAATTTTGGCGTAGAAACAAAAATTGTTTTGGCAACACTGAGCCATTTCACTAATCAAGATGGCCGGCAGCTGTAAGACAGTCTAAGACCTTTCCAAAGACACCCCTCTACATCATATGTTTCTTGAGCTTTGTTTTGACATGAACGGCCAGATGGTCGGACTGAGCGCGGTTGTAAGGTACCTTTTTGTTAGCTACGCTATGAAAGGTCCTGAAACGACAACCTTTAGAGGTGAGATTTGAAGCAAATTGCTATGGCAAAGAAAAGACTGAAAATGTACGGTTTTTGTAAGCGCCATTTTGTCCTTGAATAGTCCCTGCACTCTCGCATTTGCGGGTTATAAGGATTTGTATCTCTACTATTCGTTCAAAATTAAAATAAATCATAAAGTTAAAAGAAAACGTATTTCGACTAGGAAAGCTATCTTATATTATATGAACTAAGTTGGAAGAACATTGTTTAACAAAACCTAACTGAATTTCCCGCCTATTTCCTAATAATATAGTTTTGTACGCTTTGTAGTTTTGTTGCAAAGTTTTATGATTATCTTTTTTTAATTTCTCTGCAAATAGGCACTCATGTAATTGTAAAGAGGCTTCTGGCTAAATGCACTTATGAAATTCAAAACGTTTCAACCTTTTGAAAATGCCTCAAAATGTGCTTAATAAATGGAACGAAAGTGTCGTTATGATTCAGCACACTTGTTTAACCTTCCGAGAAGTGAAAATCCAAGCAGAATTGAGAGAATAATGCGTTTTAAGAATAGAGATAAATCTTAATGAGACCAACATAGGAGAGAAATATTGCCAGAAAATAGGCAGACTACATCAAGAACTGAAACGTAGAGTACAATCGAGAACGATCAATTCATCTTCATGACAACGCCCGATCACATGCCTTGCAAATAACTTTATACAAATTGAACGAACTCCGCGTCATCCAGCTTATTCACCAGACCTATCTCCAACTGACAAAGTTCTACTTTTTAAAGAGTGTAACAACTTCTTGCTGCGAACTTTATCAAAATAAGTCAGATTTAAAAATTGCGATTGCTGTTTTCCAAATATGATTTATAACTCTTCTTTACTGAAGTTCTGCACACGTATTTCTATTTCAGACGATTTTTTTTTTTTTTATAATTCTGAGGTAATAATTATTGTTTCTGTGTAACACTACTGTCTGCTGGAAATATCTCCCCAATGCTCCACTACCGCTGACTTCATCTTATTTCCCTTAATACAGAACAGTTGATACACTGTCTTTAGAATATTACTTCTTAAAAAAAATTAAAACGTTGACCTGGCTGAGAAGCAATTCAATAACTGAAGCGTATGCGCGAACAAACGTCTAGGCTACATTTTGCCTGTATTGAGAGAAACGGCAAAAGAAGTTGAAACTTGTCCGCAGAGTGGTGTGGCGCTGAATGTTGTGGCATAGACTTTTGTTCTCTCAATCCACCACACTGTTTAATAGTGACGGGCAAAAACTTTTTCGTAGCAGTGATAGCAGTAACTTCTATTTTCAAATATCTGTTAAAAATAGCAGTTAATAATAGCAGTTCAGGAAAAAAACTTTCTAAATGGGAGTTATTTGCTCCCAACTTGAGAAACAGTGAAAAAGCACCATTTTAGACTAAATTAATTTTTTGTAGTTTATTATCTTAATAGTATAGTGATAGACTGCCGTTAGGTAGGAGTTGGTAGGGTAGTTCACATTATAACTGTCGGAAAATTATTGTATGTAATTATCGGAGCTTGTAGAGATTCAGTTACATATTCTCTTCGCGAATAGTTAGTAATAATTGCTTCGGATTAATTTTATTTATGAGCTTTTGGCATCTTTGGCTCAGGTCGGGATGAGATAGGTAGAAGATAAGGAAAGTATCAGCCAGAAACCTTGGTAACATCGTTGCGCCCCTGGTGAATCTGAGGAAGACCCTGGGAAACTTCGGCCGCCGACTTCGAATTTGAATATTTTATTTATGGCTTTCAGGTATCTAGGTCTCGGGCCTGATAGGGAAAGAGAAAGGATGTGGAAAAGTGTCAGCCAGGTCAGCGCGATATTTCCTTTGCAGAATGACTCCTAGAAATAGAAAATGAAGTAGCAGCTTGCACCTTCTTTTTTTTTTATCGGTATGCTGTTGTTTAAGTGTGCACTCACTCACGGGAAGAGCATGTAATATAGACTTCCATGGTGCTTGTATTGCATTTCCCTCCAGAAATTTCTGAATACCGATGTTGTACGCTCAAACCAAGTGCAGATACATATCAAGGACACATCAGAGACCTTTGTTTCGTGAATAACTCAATTTCCCCAAAAATGTTACATAGACGTTTGTTCGCGTATACATCTCAACTGCTTAAACAGTGGTCCGATGCTGTAGTTACCAGATCACGGGACCGTTCGCCCTAGTTCGCTTTCCAAGCTCCATTTATAATTAGTTCATCAGATTCGCAAGAGATAGCTTTAGTGAAAGGATGGAAGCTGCAGGCATGTGGCGTTGAACCAACCCTTCGTACGACTAACAGCACCTCAATCAGCACAAATCGGCGTACGAGCAACACCCACACCAAAAACCTGTTTTGATCGGACGCCCTGTTGGCCCTATGCAGGTGTCCCCAAAAATAGTTTAAGGTAATAATATTATCTTTTAAGGCTTCATATATCTGCGGCGTTGTCAATTTTATTGTTGATCATATGCAGTGTTGGTCCTACGCAAGTAACCCGAAGCTGCCGGAAATTAGCTTACTAGGAAATAGTCCTGGCACGTGATAGAACTTCATCACACTGAGATTATTGTGGCAGTGCAACAAAACACAATTATATTAGATTTCCAGTTTTATGAAGCTTTCTCGCATATATGGTTGTTCCAACAAGCTTGAATTAAGCTAGTTATAACAAGCAGTTTTTCCGACAAGATCTTTTCATGCTTGTTTATCAAGTTTCACAAGCTCAAAGCAGGTGACTGAGAACCTTGTTACAAGTTGGCATGCTATGCGACGAAATTCGTCCTCTTGTGTCCGAAATATGCTCCCAGCTTAGTATGTGAATGGCGTAAAGCACGGTACTGTTTGAGTTTGAGAACTTCCTAATCCCTTTATGGATATAGGATATTTCATAAACCGGTTACTGATTTACGAAATTATTCAGACCCTAGCATTAAAGTACTCAAAACAAACTCCAGTTTAATATTTCTCACCATTAATAAACAGTAATGAACATCTGAGGAAACTCAGTTGCCCGAAAACACTCAGATACGAGGAATCTAAGTTTAAACCATGACTGTGTTGACTTCACTGTTACAGGCACCGAAACACAGTGGCGTATGCAGAGGGGGTGGGGACCCCCCCCCCGCCATTTCAAATTTTTCTGAAAATATATTTTTTGGGGCAAAATTATATGCATTTTATGTAAATTTCACGCCCAGACAGGCCTCGAACTCCCTCGAAAGTGCTGGATCCCCCGAAAAAAACTTCTGCGTACGTACCTACCGATACACGTCTCTATTCACCATCTACAAAGGTTATAATGGTGATATATAAGCTGCTACCCTTTCTAAGAAATATTTTCTATTTAGCAATAGTTTCCTAAATAACATGATAAATTCTGAATATGTACTTACGTAATCTATGATTTTGTTTCAAAGCTTTTATTTAGGACAAATACTTTCTGAGTGAGAATCGGTGGACGACATTTCTAAAACACTGTACATGTATGTATGTATTGTGAACTGGTGAAGAGTTTTCGTAACATTTTGTTTCAATTCAATAAAATAAAAAAATTGATTTACTTTCCTTACCTACTCCAGCCCATACGCCACACTGCAACGCTCCGATGATCAGAAGCACGAACTTCCACATGTTTGATGTTGACGAATAATGGGACTATTACCAGCTAATGTGTAACACTAACAAGAGCAAGCAAAAGATAAAAAAACACAACTAAATATCAATCCACAATCTCTTTTCTGGACTCAAGTAATGAACTGGTCACCACAAAAGAAAATATATTTATAAGAGCGTAGAAGAGATATTAATCTGCAAAAACAAACAGAGTTGCAAACATGCGTAGAATAAATTATTGGTTCTAGGTATTGATAAATGATAGAATTCTGTTTGAAAATATAGACCAGAATGCATTGCTTTCGGTTCCAGGTACTGATTTTTTGTTTTCGAAAACGAACTTGACTATGAATCAACAACATTAGTGAAAGCGTGGCATTTCATTTTTTTTTTTAATTTCACTTGATCTAAGGTGGAAAATTAAAGACCTTTATTCTTTCCTAGCTGACACAGCCCAATAATTTATCACACATTCACTGTAAATTTTCTGTCCGGACGTCTACTTGCGGATTAGAAGAGGTGAATTCGAATTCTGCCTGAACTTACCTTCCTGATTATATTGGAGTATATTCCAGTTCACCCTAGTTATACAAAACGAATGCTGGATACTGGTCGCTGATTAATAGAAGACATGGTAATGTCCAAATCACTTTCACCTCTCACTCTAAGGCTACTTCGAACTTCATATTTAAGACAACTTTAACCTGCAGGGTCGCAACAGCCTAAAAGCCAAGTTAAATAAACATCACATAGGCCTATATTCTAGGCGAGGGAAATTATATTTCTTTATAGTATGCTCCCAATAATAATAATTATTCATCGACTACTGATACTCTTACTTGTATTTAAATTTGTGCCCCACTGGATCTAATTTGATACGGGTTTAGTAAACTCGCAATCTTGAAGTCTGCAGTTATGTAGTGTCAAGTAGAACTCTAAAAAAAGGGTAATAATTGTTTTATCGTTTGTTGCAATCCTAAAGTTTTTAGGATCCGGTGCCCAAGATCTCAGCAGATTGGTCCACCAACGCTCAAGCTGACCACAAATAATTGCTTTTTCGTCTGATTGAAAATAATGCGATTGTGTCATTAATTATGTTAAAAGCATACGTATATAACACACTTGAGGTATATACGGGGTGTTTCAAAATGATGGAAAATATTCCAGTTGCGAATGCCCGTAGACGATCCACACCCACAAAAAAACAAAACAAATAAATCCCACTTGGATCGAATACCTCTTCGTTTCCGAGATACAGGGGCTACAACCGAGCCTCCGTAGCTCAGATGGTAGAGCGTTGGCAGAGCGATTCGGAGAGTCGTGGATTCGAAACCAGCGACCGCTCACCCCAACTGAGGTTTTTATTGGTTTTGCCAGGTCACACAAGGCTAATGTTGGGATGGTTCCTTGAATAAGGCCTTCTCAGATCCTTTCCTTTGTTGTTGCTGTTATTGTCAAAATATGCAGTTTAATATGTCCATTCCCTAACAGTAAATGAAATTGGAAGTTTTCGGAAAGCCCGTTTCAGGGCAGATCTCCCGGTAATGTAAATGTAATGTTGACAACACTTTCAGTGTTTCAAATAGGTTTAAGAGATACTTCTTTGGCAAAGTCCCCATCAACTCTTGCGCCATGTGGTACGAATTACAAAGGTTGTCGTGAGTGAGGTGATGCGCAGAAGTAATAGAAGAATTTTTCTGACCATTCGTTCATAGAACCGTCGTGGAAAAGCGTTAGCTTATCTTGCGGAAGACACCATAACGAACATTCTCAGTAAAATTCTATTCCGTTTTGTATCCGCCATTTCTAAATGGCGAATGTACAAAAAAAACAACCACTGAGACAAACAAAAAACATTGTAGTTGCATTTGTCAGTCTTAGAAACATGTAATTAGACATTACGATATGCCTTGTAAAAGAATTCTCATTTTTTTTTTCTTTCCGTCATTTTGAAAAAGGTGGATATATTAAAACAACTATAGTACTTACAATACCAAAATAATATTGTCTTGGTATTTGTCAGCCTCAAAAACATATATTTCGTCACCACGATGAGCATTTCTAGCGATTTTTTAAAACTCATATTTTGAAAAATGGCGTACAGCGGAAAAACGCCCCAAAACTGAACCAAGGTTAGCAGTCAAGAATAACCCTTAAACAAATTCCATTAATAAAATTATCTGCACATATATTTATTTTACGGGACCATATTGTGAGTCCTGGACTAATAAGAATTCATACGCATAAAATGTGAGTATATTTTTCGCAAGTTAGTGTATGCCGGCCGGGTGGGAGAGCGGTCTGCGGCGGTAGGCCATCGACTCGAAGGTTCTGGGTTCGCGTCCCGGCAGGGACATGGATGTGGATTTTAACAGCTAAAGGCGAATCGTGACGGGCCGAAGTCCAAAGTTACTAGACTGGCCCATATAAAAATAAAATGTAACAAAGTTAGTGTATAAGAATGTGGCCAGACAACTTGAAATTATGTCGTCCAATTTTCGTATCACGGTACTGATTTACAATTGACGTAATAATCGTACTGGTTGGCAATGCTGAAGCTTAGTAGATAGCCTATGACTTCTTTCTTCACTTCATCCTTTCGCAGAATCTACGCGTGTATGTTGTGGAGGGATCACGAAAAGGAGTATTCGAAGGAAAGGAACTTTGTTCATAAGAAACTAGATAAGGGAAAAGTTATTTATTTACGTCATTGCATTAATCGTCTAATAAAACATACTGTTTTTCACAGTCTGGTGCCAAGAAAAAACACGAAGTTTTGTTCCATTCCTTTTAAGCAGTACAAACAATCTGATGAGATATATGTCTGCTGCTGATTCACATGAAACGATCGCCAATTAATCTGTTTATCTCAATACAACATAAATTCCATAAAGTATACACTTACTTAAAAGTTAATTTAAGATTTCTTATTAGTGTTCACCAAAACGCGACTAAAGTATCCCTATCAGTAGCGGCTTCTTCTGAAGGGCAAAGGATCAGTCAACCTCTAAGCAAATTTAAAAATATGTTATTATATTTGATTATTTCATTTTCTTTTAAAGTAAAGGACATTGCGTAAACCTGTTGCAAGAAGTCTTATTTATGTGGAGTCAAGGTGATTTCTATCATCAGAACACTATCGGCAAAAGATTAATCCATTTGTGAAATGTATTCTTTAAATCGCTTATAAAGTATCTATGCTAAGCTTATCGAGGTCAATAGAATTATTATTATTTCATTTTCAACAAGTAAATGCCCCTACCATAGATATGGGAGCAACAATAGGTTACATCTCAGGCGCTTGTTTACAACCCACCTTAATACCATTACATTACATCCTTCCTGAAACTAGACCTAATAAATTGTATAAATTGTATCCCTAATAAATTTCAGGGATATTGCACATGGTTTGTTTCTAGATTTATTAATAAGAAGATAAGGTGTATTTTATTAGGCTATTTCAATGTACCAGGTAGTGACTGGACAACCGAAAAGAAAACTTCTAATCTCTTTCACGTCAAAGAAAAAAGAAGAGGCGTTACTTGAACTAGTTAGTCTGTTAAATTTGAAACAACTAAATGATTTGTATAGTCAAAACGACAATTCTAGAATGCTTGACTTGTTATAAACAAAGATCGAGAACGGTACCATATGTACAAGGGTTAAACTCGAATCGATTCATCCTCCTTAGTATTTTTGTATGAACTAAGTGAGTACCCGTTTGAGTACCCAATTAAGCAAGCAACAATAGAAAAA
>JAGDQP010026355.1:0-26000 GCA_022664845.1 Lepisma saccharinum
TAGTCCTTCTCTGGTAAAGTCCAAAAGATCGAATTCTTTCGTCACAGTTCGTTCGTTCACGCACACGAAATCACTTACTACAGTTAAGGTAAGTTTAAATTTATAATAAGTAAATGGAGAAACCAAAAGGCCACCCCGGTACCGCAGATCCGGGAGCAGACACCCCAAGAACCCGTTAAAACAAGGATCAATGACCCCCGGGAACCACCCCCAAAATGCTCGCGGTCAAATTCTCGCAAACACCTCGGGAAGCGGAAGGGGCAGCGACCCCCCGGGTGAGGTCAACGACCTCCCAAAATATCAAACCCCCATCTCATACGGCACCGGAGATACGGAACCTAGCCCTCCATAATCTTGTAGTACGTATCCACACAAAAACTTAGAAATCCCTCGGCAATGATGGTGTCAGGACAAAGACAAGACCTCGCCTAACCATAGTCACCTTCGATTCACCTTCAGTTCAATTCACCGGAAATCCTCGGTCAAGAAAGCTCGGATGATGTGGCCTTCTTGATGACAACGTATTCTCGGTTATTATAGTCTCATAAGGTTAACATGCAAATTCTCGATGGTCAATATCTCGACCAAAAAAAATCGCACATGTTCAAAAGTTTCATAAAATGTTCCTTTGATAATTAGGAATATAATCGAGTACTTACAACTTAGGTCCACTGCGTTTCTCCCTCCGAAAAACCACACTTTTACGGAGCGATTTTCACACGCGTCTGCTCAATAGCAAAGCACTAACTCAAGTATAATTTGTTTATAGAACACTAATCTTGAAACCAGTATATCATTAGTTCCAACGTCAAAAGAACTTTCCGGTATACAAGTGTTGACGAGTATTCTGAATGAAGTTAAAGAAGCGATACAAGAACATTCAAAATTCATTCTGTTCATGAATGTTAATGAAATAGTTAGTGGGTTAAAGGTATGCTGAAAGGTTTAGAGGATATTACACTAAAACATAACACTCTCATTGCTGATATTCAGAAACAGATTAGTGATCTAGAAACAAATTATACTTCTGTGACTAATAATCTTAATAATTTATCTAAATCATATGCTGACATGCAAATTTCGTAATGTAGAATCGTCAATAGCTCTAATGCCCACAATGACTCACCTTTGGGAGGTGCAAGATAGTATTATAAACTTTATAATCCCAGACTAATTCTAATAATAAGATTAAGAATGATATTGTAGAAAAATTGAAAGACCTAGAAGATACATTGAAAAGCGATATGTATAGGGCTATATATACTAATTCTAATGAATTGTTAACATCAATACATAATTTACGTAGTGTTCAGTTCTTTAAAATATAATCAATACCTAATAAGGAGCGCGACTTTACGCGTGGCAATGTTAGTGGTAAGGTATATCTCTTTGATATGAAATTCCATTGCTTGGGAAGCTCAAAATTATAGGTTTCCATTGGATTAAGAAGAAGAATAAAGAATTTCCTATTGTTGATATATATTCAGCGAGCGGTGGATAAATGTATGGGAATATATCATTAGGAATACATGAAGGTAGTCGAGTACCAGATGCTCCATCGGATGATGAAATTGTACTTCATGAGTTTGATTTTGTAGAAGGCGAAATGCTTGTAGTTCGATCGGATAAATTTTCGCCCGCTGAGTATCCTATATCTATTAATATGATATTTATTGCGCAATCGATTTCTCGATCTTAAATAGTTAGAATGAATAGATTACAAATTGTTGAAGAGCTACACAACCTCGCGAGACGAAATTATAAACGAATACCTGTTGTAACAAAGGGTATACATGATTTACGGCAGGTAGATTTGGTTGAAATGAACGTTGGGAACTTGAAAGGCTTAGCTAAATTAAATAGGGGCTATTCTTATCTTCTAACCATTATTGACACTTTCACCAAGGATGCATGGTCTGTACCAGTTAAAAATAAAACAGGGAAGGAAGTTACATGCGCGTTTGAAACAATACTCAAAACAGCTCAACAAGAACCGAAGTTCTTGCAAACAGATTGCGGTACCGAGTTCTTGGGTTTATTAACTTAATGAAACAAAGAGTTATTACACATTACTCTTCATACAGTGATAAGAAGGCTAGTATTGTTGAACACTTCAATCGAACACTACGTAATTTGATGTGGAAGCAGTTCACACTGCAAGGTAATTACAAATGGTACAATATATTACAAGCACTGATGAAAACTTGTAACAATTAAAAACATAGAACAATCAAAATGAAACCAACTCATGCCGTGAAGAAAGAAAACGAACAGAAATTAATATCAACAGTCTGTAGCAAGAAGTATACACCATCATCGAAGGCGAAATATAGAGTAAAAGACTGTTCAAATTAGTAAGTTTAAAAATAAGTTTCAAAGAGGCTTCACTCGCAATTGAAGCACAGAAATATTTCAAATAGCTAGTTTTTAAGACTGATCCACCTACATATCACTTAAAAGATGAGCGCAATGAGATCATTAAGGGCCGTTTCTATGAGCAAGAACTAATGAAAACGAAATATCCTCGTGTATATCTATTTGAAAAAGTTATACGTAGAACTAAAAGCAATGCATATGTTAAGTGGTTAGAATTATCTTCAGAGCATAGTTCTTGGATCTATCTCAAAGCACTATATAAATAGTTTTAAAACACTAACTGAATGTGGAGTGTTGAGAAACGACTTTCGGTACCTAATGATTATGATAAGTTGAATAGTGAACTTCTTCCTAATAACATTCGTTGCTTAATAGGTTCATCTGGTTGTGGGAAAACAACACTAGTAGTTCATAATTTAATTCTAGTTCCGAATTGACTATACTGGGGAGGAAGGCACTTATATGTATTCTCTAAAAGCTTAGAACAACCCAAGTATCAACAACTGCAACACATTTATAATGATATACAAGAAAGATTCCACTATCAATTGACTGCATTCAAACATTGTGTTGTAAAGTTAGATGATTGCAAGCAAAGTTCTGTAATTATATTTGATGACTATATATTAGATGATCAGAACAAGGTGCGGAACTACTTCACACAGAGTAGGCATAAAGGAATGGATTGCTTTTACTTAGCACAAATATATAGTAAAATCCCAAAACAACGTATTAGAGATAATGCAAACTTCTTATACATATTTCGTCAAGATAACACGAACTTGAAACATATTTATAATGAATTTGTTGTTGGTGATATGTCATTTAATGTTCTATAGCATGGAAGGAATCCTATGGCTTCATAACAATCGATATGACGAGAAAGCCGAACGATGGAAAGTATAGAAACAAAATCGATCATTTCTTTATAATCGAGTGTTGTTTATATTAATACGAATCGAATGTCATTACGTTTAACGATTAATTGAGATACATACGTTACGTATGCATGTAACGTCTAACATTTAGTATTTTATAATGTCAAAGCGAAAATCGAAAAATATTGAATTACAAAATCTCTTGGCGAAACGCTTTAAAGAATGGAAAGATAGTCACCGCAACTATTATGAAAAGGAAAAACAAGAGAAACCATTAATCGAGGCGATTGAGAGCTTAGGAAAAGAAATTATTTGCATCACCTAAGGAACTCAATTAGGTCCATTAGCGAGTTAATATTTGAGTATTAATAGGTCTGATAAAGATGAAGTATTTGGTTTATATTGCAAGGGATACCTATCGATCCCAGGACTATGTCTCGAGATTATAGAGAGACGCATAAAAGAATCAACAAAACTATAATTGAGCGAACATATATTATAAAGTTGCATCAGGCAAAACACTTACTCACGAATAAGTTGGTACAAAACAAATATACGTAACTTGTTATGTATAGAAATAATGTAGTGTCAGTTAATATTTATGTTATAGCGCAGAAACCTTTCCGGGCTGTATGAATGGAAAACAGGAGCCTCAGACTGTGTGAGCCAGCAACTCCCCTGTAAATATGCTGACCCATACAATCACTTAAGCTCCTCAGCTCCCTAGAAGGGTTAAAGAGAATCCAGTGATAAGTATAATCATTGGAACTGGCCGTTAAGTTGTACAACTATCCAAGTCGTCCTTTCATACAGTCCGGTGAGTAACATGGCGCTAATTTTACTTGTATAACATCTTTCTAAATGAAAACAAACTTCTGAAATCTACCCTTTATTATTATTAACTACATCCTATCCCAGTACCTTAAGCATGCCTTAACCCGTCAGAGGGGAGAAGGCAGACATGGTGGAGATACTGACTTGAATCAAAGATATCATTCTTTCTAAATTGTAACTATAGAATATCTGGATTTTTTTTTTAATTCTTTTGTCTCTCTCATCCTTAGAATTTGCAGCTATAAAACTTCATACATTTAGAGAGACAATAACACAGCACTTCTGTTTTTATTTGGAATATCATAAGCAAACATATTTTTTTATTTCCAAACACAGCATTAACTGGGAAACATGCAAGCTTTCTTCAAGTCATATTACTTATGACAGACGATATTCTATTGATATAGATGGTGTAGTGCAGTGGAACACTGTAAGTTATAACGTTTACTTTGATAATGATGATTTAATTATATATAGTGAGAGTAAAATCGCACACGATCCTTCGACTCCGCTCTATGAAAAAAATTAAAGGAAAAGAAGGCTTATGGGAGTTATTAACTCGTAAGCAACCAATAGGTTTCACTGATGAAGATTATGAAACTTATAAGATTTTAAAAATGACGAATGCTCTATATCAAAATCATGATCCGCCACAGAATAGAGTGAAATAAAGCTCCAGTGATAAGTATAAGACATTAATTATACCTATTTGGCTTGAACTGAAAACCAAAGGTGAGAGTTTGAAAGAAAGGAAGCAAGGAAAGGGGATTAAGCGATATACAAGCATGCCACAACAGTTTATTTGGATGGATGATGTTAGAAACTTAGTAGATAGATTATTAGTTATAGCAGGTGAAGAAGCAGGAGGGAATAAGAACTTTTATAATGAGAAAGTGGCCATAATGGATATCATTTCGTCTCGTTTATCTAATTTCATTGTTTCGAATCCAAAGGGATTAGGCTATCTCATAAAGATCATTCATATACTTCCACCAGCATTTTGGCAAACTATTGAAGGTAAGGGCTTAGTGAATCATACTATTAATAAATTGCCGTTCGAACTACACTTCCCGGGCTATGAATTCTGTGGGTCTGGGACACGACCAGATGAAAGATTAGCGAGAGGTGATCGAGGTATAAATAGATTGCATCAAGCATGTCGAGAGCATGATATTGCATATAAAATTTTTAAAGATCTCACAGTTAGGAATAGGGCTGATCAAGACTTAGAGTTTAAAGTTTTTGATAGAGTTGTTAGCAAAGATGCTGGTTTAGGTGAAAAGTTAGCTTCATTGGGAGTATCAATGGCAATGAATACAAAACGAAAAATGGGTTGGGGGTTATAATACTTGCTTCGGGGGGTTAATAATGGGGTAAACACACTATGGAGTTGCATTCTTCTATTTAGAAGGTTTTTCATATATAATATAGTTTCGTTTATCATGAAGGCTAAAGGTAGCATTTCATATCCCGTTACATGAATTGAAACCAATAAACATTCATGACATTTTAAATAAATCACAACTTGCAAAGAAGCAAAGATCCTTGAAAAAAGGGTCAAAATATGGGTCTAACATTAAGTCTAGCGCAGTTAAAGGAACTTCGTAATCAACCAAAAAGTGGTGGTTTCATATTTACAATTACTACAATTCTTGCTGCATTAGGAGCTGTTGGTAGTCTTGCAGGTGGTTCAGCAGCTATAGTCAAGGCAGTAATACATGCAAAGAAAAATAAGCAAGAGCTAGAAGAACAAAAACGACATAATGAAGTTATGGAATCATCAATACTAGCTAGAGGTAAAGGACTTAAAAGGAAACAGAGAAAGAAGAAGCTAATAGTAAAAAAGGCGCTCACCAATTATGATATCGAACGTATAACTAAAGAATTAAATATAAAACACTTTAGAGGGTGTATTCATGTCGGAGGATTTTCCATCTATACCACCAGTAAAACAAGAATGTGCCATTGTTAACTTAGATAATTCAATTAATACTGGAACGCATTGGATATGTTATTGGTATGATAATAATAAAACATACGTATTCGATTCATTTGGAGTGCCTTCCAAGTCTTTGATTGAATATTTGAGACCTAGTAATACAATAATTGAATATAATAGTGATCGAATTCAACATTTTAATGATGTAATTTGTGGAATTTGTTTATTAAACTATTAAAGTTCTTATCTGATGGATGTAATTCTCGTCAAGCTACTGAAAGATTGAAACTTAATTACTTAAGTTAAAATTATATCACGTTAAAATTACGCGTTTAACGTATAGTATAGTCTATACGTTAAAATTTATTATTCCATTTATCAGGGACTACACCAAAGCTTCTATTGAATTTTCATAATGAGATTGATAGTCAAAACTATAATTTGAAGGGTTGGACTGATTGGATTCTATAGCATGCATTTTATATAAAATATAACGAAAAATAAAAAGTGGTAGTAAATGAAAGAACGAATATCAAAATCATAGTGGATTTTGAAGAATCAGTGCCTGCAAATACCTTCTGCAGTGATACCAATAGCTCACACCTCGTAATTTATGACGTTAGGAATGAAAGGGCATTGGAGCAATTTTAACGAAAAAAATCCAGAAGCAAGTAACTGAAAGCACATGAGTTACATGAGCATGCAATCTCAATAACTACAATGACTATTCTAGTAGCTTCCCCTCACACACAATACATCTGTTGCTTACTTGTTACACCCTTCCGCTTATAGATATCCATCGTTCCCAGTGCAACATAGCAATGATCTGTAGATGGTTATGTGTGATTATGAAGTTAAATGTATACTATAATGCTAAAATGGAAACGGCTCTGAGTAATAAATGTAAACGGCTCCGGTATTCACCTCAGAGCTTATTAGGATATTAAAGATGTGAAGTCTATACATTCCCTTGTGGTTTCCAGTGCAGTGCAACATAGCAATGATCTGTAGTTGGTTATATGTGCTTATGATGTTAAATATACACTATAATGCTAAAATGGAAACAGATCTGGCCTGTAATGTAAACTACTATTCAAATATTCACGTCAGAGCTTATTAGGATATTGAAGGCTATACATTCTCTAGTGGTTCACACTACAGTCCAGTAGATGCTTATGAAGATAAGTGTTCACTATAATGCTAAAATAAAAACGGCTCTGGGCTATAATGTGTGTACCATTCCGGTATTTGCCTGGTGTAAGATTTGGATCCTATACATTCCCTTATGATTCCCAGTGCAGTGCAATGCAGTAGATGCTTACCCCTTTCAGACCACGTACTCACTTTTGTGAGGGTATATTTACAATGATCTAAATGTAGCCTTTGCTGATTGGGAGGACTTGGGCCTGGTCTCGCATGATCGTGAGGGTATATTTACAATGCTTTAAATATAGCCTTTGCTGCTTAGGAGGACTTGGGCCCGGTCTCGCATGATCGTGAGGGTTTACAGAACGAGATTTTGCACGTATTGCACCGGAAATGAGCAGTAAATGGTAATTTGCATCGGAAATGAACAGTAAATGGTGATTTGCATTTGTGAGAAAATAGATTTACATTATTTGAAAATAGCTATGTTCAGTAAATGGTCATTGGAATACTTTATGAACCTTTGGCGGTTTTGACGTAGCTGAAATTCTCGTAGATGGTAAAATGCCATCGATTCTGGTGCGCCAGAACCGGCAAAATGTGCCTACCTATTATAGCTCAACTATTACTAACTAAGAATGCTTATCATTACCACTATCAAACGTACGGTTTGCTAAAGCTTTTGTGCAGCTTAGGAACACCCGCTATACTTTCACAAGAAAACAAAAACTAGCAACGCCCACGAGACACACACAACACACTCTACATCCTTCAATACCTCAGAGATTCTGTTCGCGCGTTACTTCGAACGTGACGATCGACTACAATAGTTACTAGCTGAGAAACTTGGGTGGGCGAAATTAGGCTACGGTGAAAGTTTGTAACTTTCCTCTATAATTCGTTAAAAATTAAAATTTCGCACTGGAAGATGTCATTGTCAGTGATATTACAGAAAGTGGCGCCTTAGGTTCTGAATTAATCGTTGCTTAAAAGCATATGTATCCACCTATGAAGGAGATCTCCCGCAGGGTGGTTGTATACTTCAAGCTCTTAGTTGTTGACTTATTGTGGATAATAAGAATGCAATTATATATTTCGAATTTCAAAGATACTGAATCGATTAAATCTATTTTTCTTTTCATTTCAGGATATTTAAGTGCTGTCCAAATTGGCATTCTTTCCTACCTTCAACTAAATTATCTCCCTACTTGCAGTAGACTAGATTTCTTTACAAAATAATGAATGGTAATCTCCGCACAAATTATATTCTTCCCTTGTTGCAGTTGCATGCTTCGAGAGAGAATAGAACTGTTCAGAAAATAAATCATTTGAATTAAATTTTCACACTTTATCACTCACTAACTCTCCTGGCCGAAACTATCTTTATGAAACTTTGTGGACTATCTTAATATCATATATATATATATACATATATTGTATTTTCTTGTATCTTTTATAAATATTTGTTTTTGTTTATATAATAGTTTTTCTGATTTCGTTATTTTTTCTGTTAATACCTAGTGTAAAACGGCTATCACATGTATGTACTTTACACATTTCTGGGATATGTACTTTAAATATATAGATAAAAGCTATTTTAATTTACATTATAATATTCGTGCGTCAATTATGTAACTCCATTTCTGGTCACCAGGTACAATGTTTAGTTATCTCTTCCACTATCTTGTAAACCAATATGAATTCGAATTTCAATTTATTTATGGCTCATTTCGTACGCCAATATGAAATTTCAAATTAGAAGCTTAATTTCTGCTTAACATGGTGCTAAAAATAGCCTCATGATTCTCCTCGACAGCGGTTAAATGCCTTGTATGTTGCGTCTGGCAATTAATGTAGGAAATATCTATCGTATTTACTCGCGTAATTTTTGCCATCGAATAATTTACGCACCCGAATTTTAAAGGTCGTTTTCTGTAATCGCCAGTCGAAAAGAAGCGGAAAACAGAAGAAAATATAAATCTTGCACAGAAGTACCATTTCATACCCATTGCTATCGAATCCACCGGTTCATGGGGAAAAGAAGGCCTCAACTTCATAAAAGAAATAGGTAAACGTATCACACAATCATCTGGTGATGATAGAGCAAGCACATTTCTTATCCAAAGAATAAGCATGGCAATTCAAAGAGGTAATGTAGCTTCAATCCAGGGAACCATACCCAAAGGCAAGGAATTAGATGAGATATTCCTACTGTAATTTTGATTTACTTGACGGAACGTTTGTCACTTTCCATAATTATAAGTAGGTAACCATTAACATGAAGCCTACCGTTGTAGCAGATAAAATGTTTCCTGAAGGAGCTGGACCATACATCGAGATGGAAGAGTCAGGAGGTTCTGATGGTGTGTTAATGTGTTTGGCGGCAAATGAGAAAGCAGTTCATACAGACTTTTTCAATGATTTCGAAGACATATTTGATGATGACGTTCTGCAGTGATTGTGATGGTGGCCTTCCGAATTTTCTGAACTTAATTTCTTTGCCAGAAATTATGTTTCTTCATAATTATTGGACTATCCTGTATATATTTCTGTGATTGTTTTTCCTCTCGTAATTTGCTCATGGACCTTTTGTGTGATAAGGAAAAGGGAAGAATAGGTCTTATTTCGCATATGCCGCGCAGCAAAGTTTCGATTTCTGGGTTTCCCTCTCTCTCTTTTCTAATACTGAAGACGGCGGAATTTTGTCATTCCCAGACAGTGAGTCATTCACCCACGCCACTTCCCTTCCCCCAAACCAGTCAGTATCTCTAACTTTCTCTTCTGCAGCAATCCTTAACTCTTTATTTTATTGTTTTGAGGAAACATTTTCCAAACAAGTACTGTGTATGACATTTTCGTATGACAGTTAATATAAAGAAGACAGAGGGTCGGAAATATTTTGCGTGATCTGAGGTTGCGTAAACAGGCATGTTTCATATATCTTTCAAAATTATTCCGTGTATAACATACACCATTGTTTCTACGTGATAAAATGATGATACATTGAACTCTGTCAACCAAACCCTGTCAGAGTCCTGTCTGCCTTCGCGGTGACTCAACATCTAGACTCTAATTCGGTGTGTGTGTGGGGGGAAGCAGACAAGAAAAAGATGTCTGAGCAAGAGAAGTACCGTATTATCATGTCTGACGCCGAGTCACTGATAAGCGATCTTTTCATTCACCTCCTAGCTGGTAATGTACAGGCTTCTGTGATTAGTTTTACCCGTATTTTGCTGTTTAAAGATTCATGGAATTGATTTCCTCGGAACTACTGTGCGCTAATTCAACTCTGCTACAAAAAAAAAAAAAAAAAATAAAAAAAAAATGCGTATTCGGTGTTATTTTGATTGTGAAAAATTTAGGTGATGTTCATATTTTATTTCGTGCATAATTTACGCACCCTCATTTTAAAACAATTTTTTCGTCAAAAAGTGAGTAAATTACGCAAGTAAATACGGTATATTTTTTTAATTACGAACATAGGAATCGGAGTCGGTGATATTAACAATTCAGGAGTCGAAATTTAGAATTTAATTTTAAGACCCTTAGGTAACTTAGGCTCAGGCCGGGTGGTTGATGATGATAAACTGGTGGAATGAAGAAAGTGGGAGGAAACGGGAGAATCCCGAGAAAACCCACGTACACGGTGTTCTTTCACCACAAAACCCACATGGCGTGAGTTGGGATCGAATCGACGACCCCTAGCATCAGAAGTGAGCGCTCTACCATTGACCCACGAGAGCCCCTCAGGACTCGAAGCTTCTGTGTACAGACTCTGCAGCAATGCTGTGTATTCACCAAAATCTACTAATATAGACAATAAAGCTAGCCATTCTTTGGCATAATAAAAAATATGGGTAAAAGGATAATTTAAGCGAGCAGTGCGTATAACCTTGTCAACAATATGTCATGCAGGCGAACATGACGACTGTCCATGTCAGAACAAGGATGGAGGCAGTGTCCAATCAAATACATCAGTCTCAGAATAAAACAAAAGAACCCATACTGAAAACTTACTGTATGTTTTAAAATAATAGAGCAAAGTTATGGGTACTGTAGAAGGCACGAGATTAAAAATAAAATTCTGGAAGACAGTGTAATTGAAGTTATGAAAAGAAACGTGTAGCAAATGCAGTAACCTGAAGATGTACAGCTGTGATATTTCATAAATTCGTGAAGATGTCCCTACTAACGAAAATTAAAATTAGGATTAACAGTTCCCATTGCGTTACAAAAATATCATTCTGCGAGATAAAACGAGGGAACTTGACAACTTGGTACATTTTTGAACTTAGAATTTTTTGTCGACGAAAAATTATAATTTTGCTAATATCGCCCTCTTTTAGCTATACATCAGAACAATGTTTTCCTCAAAAGTGCGTCATGTGAATGTCTGTAAGTCAGCAAATTTATACGACATTTCAATACATTTATTTTGAAATAAGAAAAGTCTGTCATAGACATGTGTGACATAGCTCTACAAGGAATAAAGGAAATGCTGGCTGGTGTGCTTTATTTAATAAAGGTAACCAAAACTTATTTAACAATCCCTGATCCTGGTTCAAAGATGATTGTTTTTTATTTATCTGGTCTTAAGGTTTCTTTTGGTCATGCCTACACACTTCTCCTTACACTGGCATGTAATTTGATATACTCCACCGCCGGTATCTATAGGAACAAAGTAAATTTTATATTGAGTGAAACTTGTCTCGGGTGGTTTAATTGCAGGATTTATATTATCTTTATACATTTTTTTCTTTTTAAATTTCCATCTGTGATAGGTTGGAGCAAAGAAATGCATATGCAGGCTTTTTGTTTGTTTGGTCTTTCCTTTATGAGACTTCTACTGCGATGTTTTTGCTTAGATTTTAGGTACTAAGTACATGGTTGACTTGTGAAAGCAATCCCCACCAGCGAATAATCTATTCCATCCTGTAAATCGGCCTGTACTTGCAAATGCTTGCAAAACTTATATTTCCTTTGTAACGGATGGCCTGAATTTTTGCCATCCATGGGTTACCTGAAGTCGGTTTGTGATAAATCCCAGTTTGGAATCTATTATTGAAGCGAAATCTGCAAACCTCAGAAGTCTATAATGCCTTCAGAAGAAGAACGACCATGCAATAGGAACGTGGAACGTACAAACATTTACAAAACAGACATTCTTCAGGTGGCGGTGGGCGAGTCTACCAAGTACAGGATAGACATATTAAAGATGCAGGAAGTCCGGTGCGACGGACAAGATTCAACAGGGCAAATACACTTTCTACTATGGAGGAACTCAGGCACACATTTTAGAACAGGAATCTTCGTTAAGAACAGTACCCTTCCAGTGGTTCAGAATATAGAGTTCATGAACGAAAGACGATCCGTACGTCCGATATGTATTCGATTGTGCAACACGGTTTTAATGCATGTCCACTTTGTCCAGTCTGCGACCAATTAAGCTGAACGACAGAGAGACATTTTACGATGAGCTAGAAAGGTTGTTTGACCGATTACCAAGGTATAATACGAAAATGTTATTGGGAAATTTCAACGAGAAGTTAGGAAGGAAACATCACTACTACAGGCAAATCAAATGTTTACAAAGTTAGCAACAACAATGGCTTAAGACTGATAATTTTCGCGACTTCCAGAAATCTAATAGTAAATAGCACGTACTTTGAACACACACAAATACACATGGTTATCTCCAGATGACAAACGAACAACCATAACCATCACGTATTACTAGATAGATGAAGACATACCAAAATAATGGACGTTAGGACTTACAGAGCATCGGAAGGTGACACCGACTATCAGTTAGTGATCACAAAAGCGAGGGGAAAGTTATGCATCACGAACAGGGAAAGCAACTGTAAATAAATATATATATATATAAAATGGAGACCACCTCCTCGAAACAACCCCCCCTTCCAACCAAGTATTCGATTGTGCGTCAGGATAAGTACAGTTCACTCTCACACACTCCACCGTCACCAGGTGACGTCACACGTCCACTACCAGCTATGTGCTCGCTCTGTGACCAGTCTGCTTCCGACCACATTTCCGTTCTCACCTTCTTTATGAGTTTTAACTTTTACCGCACGACCAAGTCCAGTGGATTTTCTCGAAATATTGTGCAGTAACAATTTTACTGAAATCACGTATTCATTCCTCCCCGCCCTTCTTTTTTACGCAAGATGATATGATGTGTGGTATATTCAAAATGAAATCTGTCTTTCAATTACCTTTTTTTTTTCCATCCCTTTTATTCTAATTTATCAAACTTCATTGTACATACTCAAAAACTTTAGGCAATAATTTATCCTATATCACATTTTTCTTAGTTACCTGTTACTTATAAATCATAGTTCAAAATTTTCATAATCACATACCTTTTGTTCGTGAAATCGACCATCCTTAATGCTTTTGGCCAGATCATCTGCTCGTTTTCTTTCCACAAGATATGGTAATACAAGTTCATCGCTACCCTTTGAGTCACAACGCTCACAAACCCAAGCAAAATCTCCAATACTGAGGTGACGTGTTTCAAAAGGAATTCCACTTGCATGAAGTTCTTTCAATGTTACATCACTACTATTCATTTCTCCCATGTGACTGAAAAGGAAAACATTTTAATAAAATTACAGAAAACTAGAAACAACTCAATTTTACCTCCTCTTTGTATGTTGCTAAAGGATTAAAAGTACCCCTAAGCATGTTCTAGTTCTACATACTATCAAACACAAAAAATACAGATACTGTAAAATCCCGAGTTCGTACTGCACTTTTGGACCAAATAATCCATTTAATTTGGGCAGAAAATGTGAAGTTGCTAGAAAAGGATATTCAAAAGACTGTGAATGTATATCCGCTAGTCACACGAGATTCATTCAACTTCTGAGGTCTCCTAATTTACTTTCAAAAAAGTACTCACCCCAGAAAGCTGAAACTGTAGTCACTTCTCAATATATTTACTCTGTAGATATACACATTTTTCATTCACCTTCATAGGTTGCAGCCGTCCCTGGGAACTCAATGAGAGAGGATAATTCCTTGCTGTTCTAAACCATGGCTACCATCATTTTCTTAGCACTGGCAGTAACCAGACATTTCTTTGGTGATGGTGAGTCGGTATGCTTCCATTGAACCGAAGTCGTGTGATTTCAGGCTTGAAAACCTGAATCTATCGATGGGATATAAGCACAATTTATGCTTTCATCACGTGTCACGATTGCCTGACACATTTCGACGCTTGAATCATTCTGTCCATCGGTCAGCATTCGAAGAACCCATCTCGAGAAAACTTTCCGTGTTTTCAGGTCTTCATGAAGGATGGTATGCACAGATCCTACCGAGAGACCGACTTTCGAATCTATCTCTTCCACGGTCAATCGAAGGTCACTTATAATCATTTGTTCCACTTCCACAATCATGTTGTCCAACCGGCTGATCAATGATTGAGGTTATTTCGGTTTGTTTTCACACGACCTTCCTTTCTACTCTCTTCATTTCCCTCACAGCCAAGTATGACCAACACGCATTTCTACTTGAAATCCGCTTTGGTCAGAATTATAAACATTAGTTGCCCCCCAACTTTCTGCTGCACTATGAGAACAAAGGAATTGGTAGTTCCAGCGTGGAGTGTACATTATGAATATATTGCGTACAATTCAACTGGAACAAAAGTATGCAAAGCTTCTCACAATATCAAAAGCACTAAACTCAAAGCGCAGCCTTCGGGACACTGTTACAAAGGCATGTTACTAATTTGTATTTAAAATACAATAAAGTTATTACTCTTGGCTCACGATCAGTTCTCGTTTCCACGATAGAGATGTTTTCAGCTATTCTTGGTATCAAATTGGATACACAACAGGAAGGCCGATAAGGTTTCAGATCCCTCTGAAGTATTCCCTTAACATGAACAACGCACCAACGTGTCACATTTGTGGACAAGTCGCTGTGCGTGGTGTAAAAGAGCGCTTTCTTTACATTTCTTTGCCGACTACCAGTCCCAGGAATCAATTGTTGAGTGAACGCATTAAATGTAAGTAATGTTAATCAAAAAGCAGTGCGTGTATCTCTCTTGCTTCTAACTGCAACGTCAAACATGGTAGTTCAAAACACAGATATAAAAAGGGAGATTTTGCACACTTTTACGAGAGAGGATAGGAGGGGTCTCTACCCCTCTCAAATCATTTTTCTACAGTTCAAAGTTGAAAAACTTGCACAATCTGCCAACACTGAGCCAATATTTCCACACAAACAGAATATGTGAATCGTTTATTTAAAATCTGCATAGAATGATGGGTTGGTATAGCCACATTGGGCATTTTTATCTTCTTTCTTAACTGAGTATATGACGTAGGAAAACAACTTACCCTGAAGTTTCAGCATGATCAACTAACAACTTCACTCTGAAAGTTCGTGGAAGAAAAATGAGTTCTTCATTATCCAGTGTTCTACTTTCTGTTCGCTGTAAATCAGAGGTTGTGGATGGCACGTCTTCTGTAACATGGTTATCTGCAACAATAAAAATATACTTACTTTTGGACAACTGTGAGCAAAAAGGAATAAAGTAGCCGTGAGAAGTTCTACAGAAATTTTTTTATTTATAATAAAATTTGCATTTATAGCTAGTTAACTAGTTTTAAAATGATCAGTTTTCGCCATATGACGTAGATTTACTTGTATTTTATCCTTACTTATTCAGTTGAATTTTGGTACTTCTCTGACAAACTAATATTGAAGATCTCGAGCCCACTAAAAAATAATTTCTTTATATCAGCAAATGTCAAAGACTTTGTCATCTCATCTCCTCCATGATATCTTACCTGCACAAGATCGATGTTCTTCAACCTTTATACCGGTTAAGGGTCATTTCACAGAATTTCGACAAATAAAACAAGAATTGATCGCTCGACTATTTTTCATTCTCTTCATATTTGGTACACTGAATGCCATATACAAGCAAAGTTGAAAACAGTTTTTGATTATTTTTTTATTGCTCATAGTTCAAGATATACAGTGTGTTCAAAAATGAGATTCTGCAAAATTTTGTTGAATACAGCGAATCATAAAGTTACACATATTTCACAAACCAGTTGAGATATTTGAATAATTCAAAAACATTTAAAATATAGACACCTCATAGAATATTTAAAGCTTTGTATTTAAGTTTTAGTCTCAAAACAGCTATCGGACAGCGTGGTTTAAATAGTTGTAAAATACAGGTAAAATTTTCGTCTTTAGATTTTTTCCTGATTGAATGGAAATAAATAACAAGCCGTTTACGTTATTATTATTATCTACTATTGTCACTGTAATGACAGAAATAAAAATAGCTTCCTGTGTGATTTCCCTTTCTTTATATCGAGACTTCAATTTCATAAAAACTTAAATTTGTCAAAATTTTCACTCAATAAAATACAGCTTCTTAAAATTGCTTAAAAAGCTATAGTCGTGTCAATATAAATTATCAATGAAAAATGAGGTTGTCGTTAATAATGTTGTATTCTATCAGCGTAATGTTTTAAATCACGTGCCTTGTGATTTTAAATCACTTAAAATCACAATTCACAGTCACTGTATTCTATCAGCGTAATCATTTAAATCACGTGTCTTGTGTGCCTTTAAATAATTTAAATCACGTCACGAGCACAAATAGATTATGTTTTACGTTCTTTGTTGGTGCACAGAGCTATTTTAGCTTTCTTCTACCTGCTGTTTAAGGAAAAACTGTGGTAAAATAGAACTCATCTCCGATCTGATGGTATGAACTCTTTCTGAATTAGAGTTTTTCTTTTTACAAGTTATGTGTGCAGCCATGTCATGTGAAGAGATGTTATTCTCTTCGTTAGTCATAATAGTATACATTGGCCTACATTTTACTTGGATCTCGCGGTTAAAATCTCAGCATTTCTTTAAAGTTATGTACAATGTTACGTAAGGAGATGTTACTCTTTTCGTTAGGCCTAATAAAATACTCACGTCTGCTTCTTAGTAGTAATACCATAACCTCTATCAAACATGTTATATCCAGCATCATAAGTTACAGCTGATTCGCCAATAGCTGATGTCCCGAAGTGCCGGTCACCGTCTAGCTAACCCTCCGTCGCACAACCGTCTGTAACTTTCTTGTATCAATTTTAAGAAGTTGTATTTCATACATGGATTTGATTATCAATGAAAGAATAACACATATTTGCATGATATGAAATAACTTGTAACAAAATAGGAATAAAACAGTCACTCAAGTGCCGCGATTTTAACGGTGAGATCCAAGTAACATGTAGGCCAATGTATTCCATTAGGACTAACGAAAAGAATAACATCTCTTCGCATGACATGGCAGCACACACAACTTGTAAAACAAATAAATAAAATAAAAATAAAAAGCCTCTCATTCAGGAAGAGTTCATACCATCAGATCGAAGATGAATGTTTTATTTTTACCAGAGTTTTTCTTTAAGCAGGAAATACAAGAAAGCTAAAATAGCTCTGTTCACCCGCTGATAGAATACAACATTATTAACGACAGCCTCATTTTTCAATGACAATTTGTATTGACACGACTATAGCTTTTTAAGCAACTTGTATTTCATAGAGGGGTTTGAATAACAGAATGAAACTTTCAGAGGTTTTAGAATATAAACAAAGGAACTCCTATGCAAAATTTGGTTCATGTACTTCCGCCCCTTTTGACTTACAACCCCTCAAATTTTGACAAATTTGACTTTTATGAAATTGCAGTCTCCATATAAAGAAAAGGAAATAACACAGGAAGTTATTTTTCTTTCTGTCATTACAGTGACAATAGTAGATAATAATAATAAAGTAAACGGCTTGTTATTTATTTCCATTCATTCAGGGAAAAAATCTAAAAACGAAAATTTCACCTATATTTTACAACTGTTTAAACCACGCTGTCCGATAGCTGTTTTGAGACTAAAACTTAAATACAAAGCTTTAAATATTCTATGAGGTGTCTATATTTTAAATGTTTTTGAATTATTCAAATATCTCAACTGGTTTGTGAAATATGTGTAACTTTATGATTCGCTGTATTCAACAAAATTTTGCAGAATCTCATTTTTGAACACACTGTATATCCTGAACTATGAGCAATAATAAAATATTCAAAAACTGTTTTCAACTTCGCTTGTATATGGCATTCAATGTACTAAATGTGAAGAGAATCAAAAGTAGTCGAGCGACCAATTCTTATTTTATTTGTCGAAATTCTCTGGAATGACTTAAAATAGAAGAAATAATTCGTGAACCGCGAATGTAGAAATAAGAACTATTATTCACATAGTATTTTGTGAATTATATTTTATAAACTTTTATTCTAAATTAGGAATTATACAGTTAACAAAAACAACCAGAAACAAACTTTAAACAAAAATGATAATAATAGAACATCTTGGACTTTTCAGAAAGCAATATTTGAGAATTCAGAGTAATATTTTCCAATGCTTTATTTAAGTAAATACAAGGACAATCTCTGCATAACCTTCAAAGTTACCAAGTTTAAAGCAATATGAATCAGTATTCTACAATAAAACTGACACAACAAAGCAATACACAATAACAATAAAATTATATGAATATACAATTCTAAATAAAACAGTTCGTGTGAAATCTGCTGCTGCTGCTTTTCTAGAATGTTGACAATCGTTGCTGCAGTGTTGTATCAGAGAGATGAAGCGCTGCAATGGCATCCATTCGGTTTCTCTTTTCGGCTTTTATCACTGATAGGGTCAAAGAGTCTCATACTAACCGATAATTGAAAATACGACCAAAATTTTAATGGCTCTGTAACTGAGAGACTTTTTATTTATTTATTTATCCAAAATTGAGACAACGATTGCATTTTATGTTTGTACACCACAGTGACATCAGAAGACAGCTCGATCGAATCTCCTTTTTCACGAGGATTAAGTGTACATGAGTTGGCGATTCCACGAAGGGGTTATTCATCCAAAGGTTGGCTTTACAACGAGCCTCATTTTCAGGTTAATAATGATTAAAGTGTTTCAGCTAACGCCCTTAAATATAATAAAAGTGGAAACATTTATGTATCTTCCTCTTGTACGCAACTATACCAAGTAGTCTTTTCTCTAACGCATTCACTTCACTTCTCAGTGTAAAAACATTTGTACTTACTCCCTGAAGAGAAATATTAAGTTCTTTAAAAAGACAAAATATATCCGCAATTTATGCAAGCTTAGCTATTCATTCTTCATTTAACAATGGTTCTAAAAGGGTCGAATTTTGGTCTCTAAGAAACTGCTTCATTTCTTCCCTTAAGTCGACAAGGCGTGAAAGAACCACACTTCTGCATGGAGAAGAAGATGTGTTGCTGTGAGTCTATATTCTCACACAGTGTCACGAATAGCCTCGTAGTAAAGTTCACGATTCGACTTTGAATGTCATTTATGACCTTGCGTCGTTCATCACGATGTTTAGTTTAGTAGAAAGTTTCTTTCTAGATATGACATCGTGCTCCCGATGGATCATACAGAAAGTGGACAAAATTTCTGGATGAGCGAACTCATTTATTTTTGCAACTATACCTGAGCGATGTGTAGTCATGCTCGCAGCACCGTCTATACATACTCCGACGCAGTTACCGCAGTCTGAGTCCTGTGTCTGAAAACGCTTACCAAGAGTGCTAAACAACTGTGAACTAGTGATCCGCCCAAGTAAGTCAAGGCAATAAAGAAATTCCTCCCTGAAATGTTCAGCTTCATTTTATCTCACAAAGCAGAGTAAAATAGTATGGTTACTCATGTAAATTGAATTGCAAAACATTTTGGTTTTCTTTATCCTCTCTTCAACTCGCTTTTAAATATCGATGGCTTAGTCAACAATTCTCCTCTGAATGGTGGTGTCCGAAAGTGGTATAACCTCAAGGATTTGAGCAACTTGAGAAAGGACCTGAAATTTCTCGAACGACTACTAAGATACAACGCTTTACTAACTCCTTCCCAATAGTAAACTTTTTTTTTTTAACATATTCGAAGAGTAACTAAATAAGATGCTTAAAAGCAGCGTCTTGTCACCTACTTGTTCTCTTCACCTGACTTTTCTGATTTTTCATTTAGTTGTGTAACCTTTCGAAAGAATTCAGTGGCTTGTATGCGAGATTGTCATGTTCGAAAGCGAATGACGAACAAGCTAGGACACGTGGAGATATAGTTCACTGCCAGGAGATACAGTGAAACCAAGCTTTCTGTCGCGCATTTCTAAATATCAACGAAATTATATTTCCTTATCTCTGCTAAATTCATACCTGGATTCCTTTCGGTGTCTAATAATTAGTTACTTTTCTCTTTCGGTAAATACTCTTGTGTTTAAAAACGGTTAAAATGTTTTTCTGATTGCCCTTCTACACTCTCTTTCCATTCTATACGATTTAAAATTTTGCAACACAATGACAAAAGCAGCAGCTTGCTTTCCGAAATACCATAAGAGAATTAACAAAAGCAAGGACGTAACAAATTTAATGACGTTTAGGGGCGGCAAGGTGCAGAGAACGTGACTAAGAAGTACCGTCAACAAAGGAACTGACGCAACACTGGCGCAACAATGCAACAAGTATACATACCGCCGCTTTTACTCGTACCACTACACACCGTTAAAAATTTTGTTAACGTTCCCTGTTATATTCAGTAATATTTCGTAAAAGTTTCAGGATCAGGAAAGTAGCCGCAGGTTCTGGACAGTACGCCGCAAGTATAAATTTAAACGTTGAACCATTGTTGTTAACTTTGAATTTAAAATTCTTTTGTTACAAAAGTATTCTCACCTGTTTTTGGAATTAGTTAAGCATCATGTTATATATACACTTAAGAAAGCTTAGAGAGAGGTTATAGGCGAAACCTTGTGCAATAAAATAAACTTATTTTATTTTTACGATTCCTTACAGTGAGGATTTTCCTACGCCCCCCCCCCCGTAAAATACGTAAAATAGCTCGCACCGGAAATATCCTGATACAATGTCAAAACAATGGAATAAAATTAAAATACGTGAAATAGCTCATAACAAAAGTATAGAATCTGATATTTAGTTACATGACAACACGAAGCCACGTTGATGTTAATTAGTTGCTAAGATATGATTTGTCGAAGATCATACCACGTTTCGAGCTTCAATAAATATCAATAATGAACTGTAAGAACGAATATCTCTGCAGAAAATTCTTTTTTGAAAAAATAAAAAAATGCAGGCTCTCTATTTTCCATAAAGAGTTAATGGAAAAATAGTTATATGTATGACTTAGCCAGCACATTTTTTTCTTGAACTGCCTGAATTGAGATAGATCTAGTCAGGAAACATTTAAAATAAAATTGTTGTTTAGTCACATAATTGAGAAATTTATCGTTCTGTAATTGTGGACAAATAAGTATTTTGTGAAAAATATTGTGGTTATTGGTAAAAGTATCCAAGTCCATCTTTCTTTTAAATTGGGATTACATGGCTACGGTATTCAAAACAATCAATCTATGACTGGTAAAATTACACATTATACAAATTACAACAGTTCATAGATTATATTAATATATTTGCGATTTATTTGACGAACTCTGTGATTTATAACGATTCAAAGCTTTTAAATTGCATTTCTCAGAAATTCTGTAAACGTGACTTGGGTGCTATTACCAATAACCCCGCGATGCATTCAAGTCCAGCGAACTCTGACGCGATAACCTGAAAATTGAGCTTGAAATAGTAGTAAATGAGGCAAAATGTTAGACGACTATATACTGCGTATTACGGTTCGAATTGTAGATATGTATAGAGAGATCCTTGAATGAATATTAAGGATGAAGCCGGGATAATGCCTTCAACTTAGACCCTATTCGACTCTTCCCGCATCCGTTCCCTTCCCTATCCTGGCCTCAGCCACACATGCCTAAACGCCATAAATATTAAAATTGAAGAAGGAATACTCTGTCTTTGGAAAATGTGTATTTGTGTTTCCTATGAACGCCGTAATTCTTGGCGTATAGACTGCGTAGTACTGAAGAGAGTTCAGAATAATAGCTCTTTGTTTAATCTAAGTGAACAAAATTTAACTATCTAAGAGTAAAACTTAACCTAACCTTACCTAAATAACCTATTCATTTAGCAGTACTCCCTTTTCTATATACATTAGAATCTACACAATATTCTTAGCAAAGTGGTCAAAGTATACTTACGAAAAGGAAATATAAATTAAAATACAAGGCGGCTAGCCAGATAACCACTTACCTGTTTCACACTTTGGTATATCTTTTTCTATCTGGAAATCATCAACTTCCGTCAAATTGACGATACGTGCATCACTATTTTCGTTACAACATGTGTAAGTTACAGTGTTGACGAAATATGATGAAACGTCTTTCGTATGTTCGGACATATTATAATCCTGCATTGTCTTTAACTGCTTGGCGAGCTGCACTCCCTCTTCAGTAAGTTTATACCTGAAATGTTCTTGTATAAAAATATTGCATTTCTTACTTCCGTTGTATGCACAAATTGTAATTTTATTCTCTCTCTTCCTTTTAGCAGAATATCAGGTTAATTATTGGAATCACATATTTCACCTGAATTATCTGGACATGTTCGTGGGAAGGGTAAGTAAAAGGAATAAAAATGGATAACGGAAGGAAGAAATAATTTCCTATTCTTGTGTGCAGACAATATATTTACAATGCGTGTAGCATACAATAAGTTTTCGGTCAGCAGGTGGCCAGAAATGTGTACGAAAAAAAAATCACAAAAAATGGAAGTTTAAAGGGAGCAGAAGAGATTACTTATGTAACAAAATATACTATCTGAAGCTGAAGGAAATGAAGAAGAAAAGAAAGACAAAGGAGGAGAAAGATGACGAAGAACAATGTTCTGCAGGAATATTACATACAGTTTAGGCCTGGTTCAAGATGGTGGCCTATTCCCATCTTATCCTACATGTGATGGTTGATTCATGATTAAGAACTTTGGGACGCTAACACGGACAGTTTCGTCGAATGTATGGTTGTAAAGCGTGTTGGAGAATAGAGGGATGAGGCAGTTTGGAGTTGCAGGAGTACATGCTTACTGTTGACGTGATCAATTATAGATGCTTAGGTTTCGGCAATGTAAAAAGCAAGACAAGAAAATACGACCTAGATGATATCACGTTGGAGGAAACGCTGCTGCGCGACTGTAAGAATGAGAATATCTAGTGAATGTAGCACCTTAGACACTATCCGCTAAACTAAAATGAGCAGCGCGACAGCCCTTAAGAGTCCTTGCTGTCAGACGGCTAGAGCTGTGCAACGAGCGGATTTCGAGCGCTCGAAAAAATTTCGAGCACTCGAAACATCGAACTATTCGAGCAGAGTTCCTGCTCGAATTACGTCATCAGATTACATTTTTGTCTTTATCTTCCTGCAACTGGTTAAAAGAGGTTCAGTGTTGCCAACCAACCTAATAATAATAATGGGTTATCTAACAAAAACCTTGGAACTGGGATAGACTATATACGAAATCACGATTTTGACCCATATATACGAGAGTTGGTCAAAAAAAAGGTAAATTCACAAATTTCAACATATCTGAACAAAACTTCGCACAACTTAGAAATTTGACAAGACGAGGAACACAGAGTACGTCCGTAATCAAAATTTTGACCAATATATACGAGGGTTGGTCAAAATATCGCAAATTCACAATTTTCAACATACCTTAACAAAACTTTGCACAACTTAGTAATTTAACAAGACGAAGAACATAGAGTAAGTCTAAAACAAAAATTTTGACTCATATATGTGAGGTTTCGTCAAAATATCGCAAATCCACAATTTTCAACGTATCAACAAAACTCTCCACATCTTTCTAATGAGATAAGACGAAGAACATATAGCACGTCTGAAACAAAATTTGACTCATATACACGAGGGTTGGTCAAAATATCGCAAATTCGCAATTTTCAACGTATCTCAACAAAACTATGCACAACTTAGTAATTTCACAAGACGAAAAACATAGAGTACGACCGAAACAAACAAACAAACAAAAAAGAAATGACCCATATTTACGAGGGTTGGTAAAAATTATCGCAAATCCACAGTTTTCAACATATCTCAACAAATTTTCGCACAACTTAGTAATTTGGCAAGATGAAGAACATAAGAGTACGTCCAAAACAAACAAAAATGATCCATATATACGAGGGTTGGCCAAAATATCGCAAATCCACAATTTTCAACATATCTCAACAAAACTTTGTCCAACTTAGTAATTTCACAAAACGAAGAACATAGAGTACGCTCGAAACAAAAAAAAATGACCCATATATACGAGGGATGGTCAAAATATAGCAAAATCACAATTTTCAATATATCTCAACAAACTTTGCACAATTTACTAATTTGGCATGAAGAAGAACACAGAATACGCACGAAACCAAAGTTTTGACCCATATATACGAGAGTTTATCGAAATATCTCAAATCCACAATTATAAACAAATCTCAACAAAACTTTGCACATCTTCCTAATTTGACAAGATAAGGAATTTTAACATGACAAGACGTAGCAGTATTTGTAGTTGTTGTAGTAGATGTAGTCGTAGTTGTTGTTGCTGTAGTTATAGTAGTAATAGCAGTACGATTATGAATGTAGCCAACGTATTTTAGTCACCCCTCACCAACAGGAGTGAAAATAATCTAGTAAACAAATCAATCAATAAATAAAACATTAAAATGTGAATACGGCTTATGTTAGCACGAAACCACATTACATTTCTATGCTTTTTTAAAGGTTTGAAACAAGATGAAAGGAACAACATAGAAGGGTTCATTTCAACCAAATGTACGCTCTGCGTCGAGCACTATGCATGAAACATATAAATCGTACGTAGAATAATCATACACATTCCTGGATTTTTTGTGCTGCATTTAATAATTTCTGCTGAATACCGTGCTTTTAATACAACTAGTTTTCTTTCTTTGTAGTCTTGATGTCGATCAAGGCGTGGAGGTCTGTGAGAAAGGACTTTCATGTCCAGATCTGGACCGGGGATCGTCATTTGAAGCCCCCTTTATCTACAATATGACGAATATCAACTTTTTAGCTTGCATATACGAAGGTTGAATAAAATAATATCATTCCATACTTTTAACGTATAACTGTAAATCATTCTCATGTTATTTGCAAGAAGTCGCACATTGATAAACAAAAACTTTGATAGAATTTAAAAACTTGGTCCAAATTGGACCAGAGTGGAAATGGAGTATCGAGATTAAATGACCCCTCTGCTCCCTGATTACATATACTCATTAAAATTTAAATGACATCGAGCAATCCAGTATCGTTTTAGAGAGAGGTCAATGGCATAAACCTTTCAGCGAAACGTAAAGAGATGACAAGACGGACGAATGATGGCTACGCACGTAATGATGATGAGAAACAAGAGCTAAATGACAAAGACTACTTCATAAAATTTTTTTTTATTATCTCACAAAAATTAACTACTTCAAACGAAAAGTCTAATTAAGTCCTTATTTATTTCTATATGAAGAAAACAAACATTTCAAACGAATAACAGAAAAATGTGTTAAATAAGTTTTCGTGCATATTTTGTTTACATTTTTTTAAAGTACTATTTGATCGACTCTCAGAGTGGAACATGTAAAGATATAATATATCTGGTGTAGTAAAAAGTAATCCATTATTTTGCCAATAGATGGCTTCAGTGACCTGTATCTCGCGTTGTATAAGTCCGATCGGGTTCAGCGAGATGGCGTTCAAACGATGATATTGCGTACTACAAACACTGTTCAGGTAGTTGTGATGAGTTGACT
>JAGDQP010026356.1:0-17271 GCA_022664845.1 Lepisma saccharinum
CTTCTGTTAGTGTTGACATAAACACTTTCTTGTGTTTATGTCACACTCACTTATTGACCTACTTGCTGTCCCATTACGATATTTATTTCGTATTGGCCAGGTTGGTAGTCACGTCTCCGCGCTCGAATCGGGATTCGAGACTGCAAATTATTTTTAAAGTTTTAGGTAGCAATTTACATAAGCTACTTCTTTTATGGTGCACTTTATGAGAGGTAGTTATTCTGCCGTATGTACAATACGCTTTAATATGAATTCCCAGCTTCAACAAGGAGTTAACAATTGTCAGTAAAAGGAGAAGGTTCTAGTACGCTGGACCAGTTGCAGGAGTATCATATGTATGAAATAATGTAACTTCTTTTCAAAGGAAAAGGAACACTTTCTTGACTTGCACACTTGAAAGTGGAGGGGGGCAGTGTTCTAGAACCTTGCCATGAAGGTTTGAATTATCACCAAGATTCATTTCTTTTTAGTTTAATGTGAGTAAAGTACAAAATTCCACGTATGTGTCAGGAGCTGTGCAAGGTGTTACACCATGTGATTTAGTTAAACATTTTCTTAATCTCAAAATGTACAAGTAATCCGAAATTCATAATAATATAAATTCACGTTACTAATTATGAACGAATAAATGCATTTCTGTAAAGGATAAAGAGAGGACTCACTGTTATTAGTAGCCCTCCATTTACATTTGAAAGGTGTGGGTCTAGTAATGGGCCACGCCTGCTCACTACTAGTGGAATAAAGAAATTAATCCTTTTAGGGAAAAGATGGTAACAGAAATGTCCTATGGATTCACCTTTCCTCCACACTACTTTATTTTAGGTCTTATTCCACAGGATCCAGTTGTGGGCCATGTTTGCATATGTACAAGTACATTTACATCTTCCTGGCACGCCATGTTTACCACTTTGCACTCTATACGATATTCTGTTGTTATTCGAAATTCACCCATGCGCTTTATAATATTCAACTGTTCGTTGAGCATACACCTTAACTGTCATCGGAAAGATTTCCGATCCTAGGCACTCACTAAGCGCTCAATCACCAGTGAGCCGCTTAGTCCTTTGAATGCAGTCAATGTCGCGGACCCTGTAATAGCATGAGAGATTGGAAAACGATGATGTTCTCGTGTTTATTCGACATTCAATTTCTCCTTGTTTTTTTAATCACTAATCTGAGCACAGCATTGATTATTTTTCTATAGTATAATTATATTCATTTTTGTGCTCATTACAAAATAAAATCATGTTTTTCCTATATGAGAATTTCGCTTGCTAATCAAAGCTGTTAATAGTGCTTCTTTCGTCAAAATATTAAACATTGTTTATAATTAAAAGCAAAATATATTGCTTAGAGTTTAGTAAAAGAACAAAAGAATTAAATCTTTTAGAAGTGTATATAATATTTTCACCACACTGTAGGCCATAACAACAAGGTTCATGCCAAGTGGCGGTACCGCATGTGTGGAGCTAAGATAAGCTATGGCAGTTTCCATCTTAAACACTAAATTTTCTACCATAAATTTATATTAGATTATTTATTTATTTATTGACTTATTTTCCATGGAGGAGTTAAGGCCACAAATGCCTTCTCTTCCACTCAACCATGTACATACAAAATCTAAATAAGCTATCAATATCAATACTAATATAATTTGATAATAATTAAGAAAAAGAATAAACACTAAATGAGTACACATAACTACACAAAGAAAAAACACACGTATAAACAGACATAATGCACGCACACACACACACCTACACACACATACATGTTAACATTTTACAGAAAACTTAAGCCTGTTTACAATTTAAGGCTGATAATATATATGGATATACAACGATAATGATACTACTACTAATAACAATAACTAAAAAAATATACAAAAATAACACCAGAATATTTAAAAGGAGCTGTGCATTTACTCTTATCCTTTCTTTCTTTCTTTTTTTTCTTTTACTGTTTATTTCATCGTCGAGTGTGTAAAGAGTAGGAATTTAAATGAAGCAGGTCTGTAATCGACTTCCTAAACGTTGAGATGGACACTTAGTTTTCGTGTTTCGGGCGGAAGATCATTCCAAGCTTGGACGGTGGAAACAGTGAACGATTTGGAATAGGAAATAGAAGAGTGATGAGGGACCGAGAATAATTGGCTTTCCCTTGACCTGGTGTTACGATCGTTGTAGGAGCTAAGGGCCTGAAAGCGTTCGTGCAAGTAAGAAGGTTGCTGAAGGCGAAGTATTTTGAAAAGAAGTGTTAGTCTATCTAAGTTGCGTCTTTCATTAAGTTTTAGCATTGACAATTGTCTATAGGATGGAGTCAGGTGGTCTGAGTACTTGAGAAGGAAAATAAATCGAAGACAGGCATTTTGTACGCGCTGTAGTCACCTGGCTAGTTCATCCTTGAGATTGGTTAGAATCACATCGCAATATTCCAGATGAGGGAATACCAGTAACTTAACTAGAATTGATTTGATGTGGATGGGCAAAAAATGTTTAAGTCTAGTGAGTGAGTGTAGGGACGAGAATGCTTTCTTGCACATTGCATTGATGTGTGGTTTCCATTCTAGTCGCTCGTCTAGGATTACACCGAGGTTTTTGACTGTCATAGAATAGGGTATAACAGTCTGGTTTATACATACTGCTGAAAGATTATCCTTTTGCATGTACTGAGCTAGTTGGTTGGACGATATACGTATACATTTAGATTTTACTAGGTTAATTACTAACCTGTTTTTAGATGACCACTCGCTGATTTTTTGAAGATCCTCATTTAATTTGGAAATTGTGGTTTCTAGGTTTTGTGGGCGACATGAAATGTATATTTGGAAATCGTCAGCGTACAAGTGATATTTACAGTGTGAGAGGACATATGGGAGGTCAATTACATACTTACAAAATAAAAGTGGTTCCAGGACACATCCTTGGGGTACTCCATGAGTTAGGTAGCGCAGTGAAGAATTTTTACCAGCTATACTTACGAATTGTTTCCTATCGCACAAATAGTTTTTCACCCATCTAACAGCTCCCTGGGAAAAATTAAAAAAAAATGAGATAATTTCCGCAGTAAGATTTTGTGGACAATTGACTGAAATGCCTTAGAAAATCTAGAAGCGTAAGATAGGTGATCTCTCTTTTATCTAGTGCCAGCCTTATATCATCCGTGATGCATGCTAGAGCAGTAGCCGTACTGTGATATTTGCGGAATCCCGATTGAAGTGGATCAATTAAATTGTATTCTGTTAGGTGTGTCCGAATTTGGTCGCTAAAAATGTATTCAAGCGCCTTTGAGAGGGCGGGAAGGATGCTGATCGGACGAAAATCGTCCACATTTAATACGTTTTGTGTTTTGGGGAATGCTATTTTCCAGTCAGATGTTAAAGTACCAGACATGAGGCTGAGATTGAACATATTGGTTATTGGATTTATAATGTATGGTAGGATCCTTTTTATAAAAAGAATAGAAATTTGATTGTTGCCTACAGCAGATGATTTTATCCTGTATATAGCTTTTTTAACTGTTTCAGGGTCAATACATTCAAAGGAAAATTCATTTAGAGTATTTTGATGATTTGCGTTATTTGTATCAGATAAGTTGAATTTGACTGAATTTGTATGTTTTATATTAGCGAAATGATTGTTGAGCTCATCTGGCGTGAATGTATTACTAATTTGTTGCTTTATTCTCTTTCCTTTAACACCCAATAAATTTAGCTTGTGCCACATTTCTCTTTGGTTAGTCGTATTCTCTATTATGTGCATCGCAAAGTTTTGTTTCGATTTTCTAACTAACTGAGTGCATTTGTTTCGTAAAATCCGAAATGTTTCGAAGTGGTTCTGCATATTTTCATTGTTTCTTTTTTTGGACTCTTATGTACCTTCTGTAGGCAGCATCCCGTGCAGAATAAGATTGCGGCTCTGTTCGGTTATCCAAGGACATGGGGGATGGGAGACGCGTCTAGTAAGGGAAGGGGAGTGTTTGTTTAGTATTTTCATTAATGAATCGTTTAGAAATTGTAACTGGTAATCTATTGAGGGACTATTATACATTACATTCCAGGGGACATTTGATACGTCAGCACGTAAAGCAGCGTCATTAATTTTAGAGAAGTCTCTATAGGTTATTAATTTTGACATGCGTTTACTTTCGAATCTTAGAGAGTATGAAGCAAATATCATATCATGGCGTGATATTCCCGGAATAGAAAGTTGCCCGTGCTGGAGAATTTTCTGAATGTTATTAGTCAAAATCAAGTCTAAGAGGGTCGCTGAAATAGTTGTGTGAAAGGTGGGGTTAAGGGACACATAGAGAGACCCAGAGAGGATATGATATCACGAAAATTTTCGCTTTCTTTTTTCAAATATGTCATATCAACATTCATATCACCAAGGATCAGGGCGTGTTCATAAAATGGCAAAAACTGTGAGATTTGATCTTCAAAGTTTTGGAAGTTAGACCGAGGGGGTCTGTAGATTACGCAGATTAGAACAGGCTTATTGCGGATCCGACATTATCATATAATGTACTCTGAGCTAAAGTCGTATTCAGGCGGCGACATAGCGAGAATTTTTGCTTCGATTTGTTCATTGATGTATATCGCAACTCCGCCTGCTCCTTTCAGAATCCTATCATTTCTAATTAAATTAAACCCAGGTATATGATAAAGATCGTCACTTAAAGTTGGCTTGGCCCAAGTTTTTCTAACGAGAATGAAATGTAGGTTACTTTGGGAAAGATTAATTCTTGAAACTCGTTAAATGTACTCAAAAGAGATTGTGTAATTAAGTGAATGACATTCAGTGAATGGCCCTGAGGAACTCTCTCGAGTTCGGGTTTAATCAATAGCGCGGTGGTTGAACAAGTTGCCGGGGTGGAAGAAGGCAAAAAAAGGTCACTGCCCCCGCATGGTGAAACTGGAATTTGTGGGAGTGCTTGGAAGGCTTCTCGAGTCGGTGTTGCAACCTCTGTTTCTATATCCGTATTATTCATATACTACGCAACAAGAACATAATAGAGAGAGAGAGAGAGAAAGTTAATTTTGAGTTATATACAAACTTACCATCACTCGACGATGAAATGTATTTATTGGATACAAGGTTATTGATGTAACATACTATCGTGGAATACAGTTTTTTACTATCTTGGAAGAGTAACACATACACGAGAGGGAATGATATTTTTGTATATATAGCCCTCGTAATAAATGATAACTGGCACACGCTATAAGACATATATAATAACTCACACACACACCAACATACACACCAACACAAACACACAAATACACACATAGTGATGTCACACCGTTTTGAAGTCATTCCTAGCAGAGTAAATGGAAGGAGACACTTCTTGGTTTTCTTCACAGTATTTCATGGCTTCACTTCCTTTCCTATATGATATCTTGCAGTTCACATTCATTTGTTATAACACGTTTTGTATTTGCAATTAAAACAAAAATGCGTCCGTCCAGAGACCACGAATTCCTTTGTCCATAGCGTTCTTTCACTTGCTGAAGTAGATTCAGCTCTTTTGCTGTCAGGGATTCGGTTAATAGAATACCTGTGTTTTTCAGTTTCCTCTTCGCTAGCCATATTACATCCCTATCATGGTAGGCAACAAAGCGAATGATTATAGCCCGCTTACCTTGTTGTACCATCTGAGCTGCTGTCCTGTTTCTTTCCCGAACACCGAGGCGATGAACAAGATCAATCTTGTCTGGAAGGAGATCTATAAACAGTTTGTTTCGAAACACACCTAGCACAGTCTTCATCAGATCTTCTCTTGGAACTTCTTTCACTCCATGTAGAATGAGGCAGTTGCGCCTCATTACGTGTTTAAAGTGGCAAAATGTATCAAGACCAAACTTTCCTTATCTCAGAAACTCATTGCTGCAATTGTTCTGGAATTCGGCCCGGATATTATTGAATATTGTTAAAAATAACTAGTAAAAGCTGTCTCATTTCTGCAGAGCTATAACACAATTTATTCCAGAGAACTGCCATTGTACTTATTCTCCAGAGCATTAGACATTTAAAGTGTTCAACATGTGAATATGCTCAAGGACGCCAACATATTTTTGTTGTAAAATAGTATAAAACATTTTTGTTGACTACAAACGATGGTTTTCGAACACTGTGTTAACTTACGTATTTATTTTTGTATGTATATTTACTACAGGTGTCTTTGGTTTTGCTTGTACATTTACTTTATCTATCTTACTGCATCTGCAACCATCTCATTATGGAGAGCCTACTACTATGACCCAGCTTCCTACCAGATTCACATGGAGGACACTTCGTGGACTAACTCTTCGCCAATTGCAATAGCTATCTGCTTCTCCAGGCCGAACAGAACAGATATGTAAGTTTGATATAATATCTGCTACTGAAATCACCCTTCTTCGAGGAGCGAAATGCTTTGTTAATATGTTCTAAAACTAAATTGTGAAAGGGTTACAGTTAATATAACGATATAGCACAAGTATATTAATAATCATTGCCAAAGTTATAGCATTTGCAATTAATGACATCTTCACTCTATATATGACACTTAATACATACCATTGTTTGTTGGAGGATTTGCATGGGAGACGTAGTTTCAAAGATTTAAAAAATGTCCAAATAATTGTTAAACGCTACTTCTTGCATGCTTTCTTCCCTCTTCTCAGCGAATTACTTAAAATTTAATTATTTTTGAGGAGAGATCATCTCAAATATTAAAGTTAATTCTAGATAAATTCATAATAAAATTAGTTCCAGAATAACGCGTATTAGTTAGAATTAGTTAGAATGTAGTATTTTTTGAACCGTGAAGATTATTATTGAAAAGCAGTTTTTCGCGGTTTAAGGAAAGCAGTAATATATGATTAATTTGCAATGCAGGTACAATAAACTAGCAAAGTCTGAAAACTTCCTCCTCTTGGCACGTTTACTTGCCATAAGCTTGTTTTTTCCTTGCCCTTGTATTGTTTCGTTTGCGCTGATAATCCAAGCTTGCAGCAGTATGAATTTGGCAAGCCAATGCAGCCTCATCCAGCATTACCCACACTCGATTTGCCAATGCAAGTGAATCGCTGGTCATCGTTGAGGGACCTCATTCGCAGATTACTACTAGAAGAGCATCAAGCAGTATCAACTTTACAAGTAATGTTAGCGTCGCTGACGCACTGAATGCTGGGAGAGAAACCACGCGATAACCGTGTAGACAGAAACAATGCCGCGGCGGGCTTTCACACTTTGACGGTACCTTTGGCACGATTCTGATTTTATCATTTTCACATAGGGAATTTTAATATTTTATCGGTAGATGGACTTCATTACGTGGAATCTTACAGGAAATTTATCGATTCTGTCGAAAATCGATTTACTGCACTTCGCCTCACTGGATCTGATTGCCTGGCCTTAATTACTTTAATCCCTGTTTATAGAACAACAATAATGATACGCAGGTTATAGATTAGTAATATTACCGTGAATGTTTTTGCGAACTTCAGAATTTAATAAAAACAAAACAATCAGGTCTTCACTATATATTCTAAAAATTAACGTTATACTCTTTATAAATTTGGGGCGAAATCGATATGGTTATAATTCAGCAGATACATGTTTCACTTTTGGTTTGCTGCAAGATGGATAAAGTATATTGTCGGTGCCAAATATATAAAATTGAGTTTTGAAAGCTTTTTGGAATGGTATTTTCTCGCGATTTAAATAGGAACGGAGTAGTTTCTTAAGAATGTGTGAATTGCCATTAACTTACCGGGGTGGTGAGCTTCTAAGGACGAAACTGACACTTTTGGGTAAAGTTGGCACCGAACAACTGCGTTCAATGTACAAAGACGAAATTTGAACCTGAGACCACGCGCTCAGCAGGAGAGCGCTCTAGCCTCTTGGCCATACCAAGATCTAGTTTCTAATGAGAAATCTAAAACACAGATGCAATCTAGAAAACGTCACGAAATTATGTCGATATTTCGTTAAATGCATACTCGACTTAAGAAGCAGATAAAAACATGGTGGCGCGATGATTACTAATGATTTCATTTCGTATTATGAATCACTTTTCCAACAAAACTCACTGCAGAATGCGGTGTTAGTTACGGTCTGGTTATATTATGTTTACACTATACGCGTTTTACATGACGTTTTACTCTCATTTCCATATGCTTACCCCAGACCTTACGCTGCAACATAAGTCCACGTACTTTTGGCTTCTACACTCTTATTTCACGCTTCCATCACTCGAAACTTATTTAAATCAACACTTCCACAGAATTTGCAAAAAAAACATCTACCCTTTAAATTGTACTTTTTATGGCGGTTACTAGTTGAAGCTCAACTTATAATGAAATAATAATGAAACGTGTTTTTTCGTAAAACTTTTGATTGTTGGCTGTCATTAGGTATTTATAAAAGTGTATGTGATAGCAATTTGCAAGAGAAATAGTAGTATTGAGCGTACATAAGGCTCAATAGCTGGCGGACATAAAGTAAAGTTCACTCTCGTTACTTTGTTTTGAACGTCACGTATTTTGCTGGCAAAATCACGTAGGTAACGTCCAGTTAGACAAGACGCGTTAGTTAAAATAAAGTTCGAATATTTCTTCAACGTACGAAGATCATATGACGTTTTAACACTCACTGTATGTACTCATCCCAACACGGAAGCTGCAAAATAGTTATTGCATTTCGCCTGTAAATTATAGCTACCTTTGTAGCCATAAAACAAAGTTAACCCGAATTTATATTGTAGGAGAATTTGAAACTTTAGAGTATATCCGTTCATGATGAAATAATTGTGGGATTTCTTAGAGTTTATTTCTTTCCACGTTAGACTAGTAGCAAGCAGTAATGACAAAACAAAAATACTCTTGATATGTGGGTCTGTTTAATATCATTAAACCTTTGTAAAGAGAAATTTTCGTAACGTTACACACATTGTGGGCCAGCCAACTACACTTTCAATCCTCTAACGCTTGGTTCTGAATTTTTAGCTTGAGGACATACTGCGGTTAAGTTTTGTATCAGCATAGAAATCGTCTGGAAAATGGATTTATTATTCTAAGATGGAATAGATCTGGGTCTCATAGCGATTTATCGTTATAAAATACGAAAACACGCTATTTAATACTACAACGTGAATTCCTTTAAACGAAGTAGAACTAATAGGTCTGCAGACTGTACCTGCACACGACATTTATACGCATATGACATTTTTTTATTGTTCTAGAAGAAAATATGAGTCCTTCTTCTTCTTCTACTACTACTAGTTCTATTACTATTTCCACTTGGACCTACTTAACTACAAATTATTGGTTCAAGAGGAAAGTACGAATAAGGATAGTCATGCTACTGTATTACCATAGACCTCATAATAGATACACTTAGCACGCTTCCCCATTTCTGGCTGCGCTAAAACTAATCTGTACGCTGGTAGCTCTGTCATAGACGTCATATTCTACTACGAGGTCTATGGCAGAGCTACCTAGCGGATGGATTCAAAATCGCGTACTCTGAACAAAAGTCCATTAGTTTTTGTGGAGCCAGAAATGGGGAACCGTGCTAAATCTGTCTATTATAAGGTCTACGGTGTTAGTAACAATACATCCGCCATATTTATTGTAATCGATTTAAACCTACTTTTACTTTTCGTTCGATAGTAACAAAACAAAATCGTAGAGCGTATCTAGCCCAGTTCGCTACTTTTTCCAGCCTAGTTTTTGAAATACTCAGTTTTGATTGGCAAATGATTGTTCATAAGACGGTGCTCCAAATGCGAATCTGCATACTTCTCAAGTTCAATAAGGAAATCCTGCACCTGACTTGCCTAACCTTCACGTCATTTTAGGTGGTCCACCTAAAATGACTACCTTAAATAAATCACATCCTAATTAACATAGAGCTTGGAAGTAAAAAAATGAATAACTAAGTAGCATGTGGCAAATCAAATGGTAACATTTCTAGGGTCAGTGGTGGAATGGGAATACCCATACTAGGGTTCAGATTCAAAGTTTTAAATGGGAAGTATTGTAAATATTCACTTCTTTGAAACAACAAGTGAAAATGGAACAACATTTAGAAGAAACATAATGTAATACTTCCTACGGTTTGGCAGCTAGTACAGTCAATTGTTATCCGAACGTTAGTATGGCATGTCAAATTATAACCTCAAATAACTCAGCTTCTATTTCACATAGAACATTGAAATAAAAAAACTGGTTACTAAGTTGCATATGGCAAATCAAATGGTAATATTTTTAGTATCAGTGATGGACCGGAAATACCCATATCGGGGTTCATCTTCAAACTTTTAATTGGAAAGTGGGATAACTTTCATATCTTTGGAACAAGAAGTGAAAATGGTACCATTTTTTAGAGGAAATATAATGTAATATTCCCTATGGTTTTGCCCATAATATAATTTCTGCCTCCATCTTGGACCATAACTAGGTTTCGATATCTTTAGTTGTAAACCACCTATCGAGATTGAATAACGATTGCCGTCGTTTTCTAGGTTCAGCGAAATTTGATCATATAAACATTACAGCAAACCTTGCTTCATCAGGAAAATTAAGGCTGTTTCAGAGCGCAGTCCACCTCTCTTCCCAATGGGTGACTATTTGCGCAGTGGATAAAGATAATGTTCGATAGTGTGAACACCTGACGAAACGGTGTTAGATTAATTGCTAAATTAGTGAATTAAAAGTGTATTTGTCAGATGGTAGAAACTTGAACTAGGGCTCTGGCGTAACAATGCTCAGCTATACTGGAGAACTGCTTGGCTACGAGAGGGTTTGTTACCGGTATAATTAATCGTAATTTGATTACATTTTAATACGCCACATTTACTAACGATGGACAGAGTAAACGGATTCTATCGAAGTTATTTAACTTTGAACAAATATTATTCGGGAGGTGACACTTAGACAGCCTAGCCTATGTCAGACGCTTGGAATCACAATATAAAACATACCTCCCATTCATACCTGGAAATTCGTTGAAGTTAGAAGTCCAATAATAAGAATTTCTGAGTCGAAAAGTCTTTGAATTTATCACAGCGAAAAAAATAAGATGATAAAAAATAATTTAAAAAATATCTTCCTTCTTGAGCAGTCTGGGATAGAAGTGACGCTCTGGCTTCTGATGTCAAACTGGTGGCTCTTGCTGTCGAACTGGAGGCTCTTGATGTCGAACTGGAGGCGATAGATGATGGCTGACGGTCTTATATAGTGATTCATGTTTGTTCCGGTATTGTTGTAATCTGTATGTGTGGTGAGGTCTGACTTGACTTTCCACTGAACTTTATGTAGGTCGAAAGGTGATGTTCCCAGCATAAGAGTATAGCTATTTGCTCGAAGGTGAATAACTTCTCAATTGACGTCATAGATTGCATTATATTGCATCCGTGTTCGTTGGTGTTACTCTGTTCATCCTTGCTGAAACATAGCGGCGGTTTTATTTCCATTTCACAGAACAATTTACAATAAAAATATAAAAATATGCTAAATCCTATTTTTTCAATTATTTTGAATTTTATGATTAAATTAAATGTTATCCATTGTTCGAGGAGTTCACAATAGGATGTATTGTTTTGAAATTGCATTAAAGTTGAATTCCTTAAAATATTGCATCGGGTCTTCCAGAAGAAATGACGGGACGGGCATAAGCCACAGTGCTGTTACCGCCCATAAAATTCATTATATCTTATCTTTATCAAGAAGTAATGAGAAACTAATTTCACAGCAGTCGAACTATTGTACACATTCTGCTCGTGATTGTCAACGTTCTATAATAAACGTTGCTAAAAATCGCATCTACATTCCGAATCGACAATTATATTTATTTACATTAGGTTTGGTTATATCAATGAAATCATGAAGAAATATCCTGTTTTACTTTTTCTCTGCATGTCAAATTATATGCTTCGATGTCATTTTAGCAGTTGCTAAGCGTGGTTGTCTACGATATTCAATAACAGTTTCTAAGCTACATCTGTAAGCACGAAATCAATTAGTCAAAGCCAGGCTAGATTTAAAATGAATACGCAAACTTAGGATTTTTTGTAAATTTCACTCACTTCGCGGAAAACGATGAAACAACTAACGTTGTTTTATTAATTAGCACGTTATGATATCAGTATGAGTAGAAGATAAAAAGTCCAACATTGCATTTAAACTACTAAAAGTGTGCAATAATAGTACAAATGGAAACAAAGCGTAGAACGGAATCAAATTCCTCTGACATTTTTTCTAATTAAGACAGCTCTTTGCATACTTCACGCTATAAGGCGAACGGATCAATTCAGAACCCACCACCAGGATTTGATTGCATATCAAGTTCCGCCCGGCCACCTGCCAGTAGTACATTCACCATCAAAATATTTTACGCATTACAAGAAATAGTTTTTGTAAGAAAAGTAACTTAAACCTGAAGACTTTTAAAAAAGAAGCTGGGGAGTAATTTGTGCGATATTTCAGAAAATATTTTTGTTCTCCGTACGCAACGTTTTTTTTTTTGGCATGTATCGAGACATTTATGGACTTTAGTCTTGCTTTGATGTATCTCTCCATCCATACCCTTCGACGCTGCTTGGTGACTACTTTTACATTGTTTTGCATAGCTTGCGTATGGCATGGTAATCTCCACAGCCCCCTTACTGCATGCAGTAGTTCTTATATTTCCTTGATTTCTTCATCTGGAAGACGATGTGTAGTCGGATTCTCAGTCAATCCTTTCGAGGTACTGTAGGTCATCGACTTCTATTATTGGAACTCTGAACTCTCCTCTCTATTCACGTCGAAGCTTTGTTCCCTGTGCGACATTTTTATTCGTTTCCAGAAGTGAGTTTAATTTTATTTTATTTATGGTCTTCAGCAATTATTCGTCTCCACACCAAAATTCGTACATTCACGAGTGTCATTAACGTGAACAGATTTTCCGGGTGAGCGTAATTCGTATGACTGGCAGAACATTTTCTCTGAGATGTTGAGATAGAAATTCTGAAAATCGCACTTTGTCCATAAATTCCTTTTTCTATCCCCATATGATTCTTTTTGTATTATGGCAAACCACACACACTCGTAAACCTCTATCACATATCTTGTAAAAAGCTAAGTGTTTGGTCTGGTTTAAGGGGCCTCCGTACCTACGGTTCGATTGTATGTTTGAATTTTCACATTTTTAAAGATATTGGACAAATGTTTAGTAAGAATGAAACTTTGAAAAGTGACTCCAATAACACTTGTAAATGTGTATAAAATGAACTATCTCTTAGATTTTGACATGGTTTATTTTAGCTGAAAAAATTAGAATAACAACATTTGATGACGTCACATGCCTAACCGGAATTCTAATTTCTCAGCTAAAATAAACTATATTTAAATCACAGATAACTTATTTGATACTCTTTCACAAGTAATATTGGAGCCGCTTTTCAAAATTTCGTTGTTGCTTGTCGTTTTCCCAGTACTTTAAAAATGTTAAAACTAAAACACTCACTTACACCGTAGGTACCGAGGCCTCTTACGCTACTGAGGTACAACCGTACTGTCCGACGCGCTGTTATGAGAAAACGTGACTGAACCAGTGGAACCTTTGTTTTTGTTGCGTAAAGTTTCAAAGGGCCTAGCTTTTCCACTTCTCTTCTAAATTTAGATCTGTCTACAATATCTATCTTAGCACATCTAATCCTGCATCTTGTAGAACAACTGAAGGAAGCAATGAGGGCTCTTATCTGTGGGGACTCCGTTTCTGTTGCATTTATCAGTCGCCGTACACCGCACTGGAAAAAGAGTTTGACGTTGTCTTCCTCTTGGCGGTTCTAGCCAGCCGGGTGGTCGAGCGGTCTGAGGCGGAAGGCTATCGACTCAACGGTCCCGGGTTCGAGTCCCGGCAGGGGCATGGGTGTGGATTTTAACACTTAACAGCTAAAGGCAAATCTTGACGGGCCGAAGTCCAAAGTTACTAACACTGGCCCATATAAAAATAAAGTTTTTTTTGACGGTTGTAAATCGTATTCTGCCTCAATGGTACTGTAAGGTTCCTCTAGTTTCTTCATAGAATCGTCTCGGGAAGACATTTGAGTTGGTTTTGAACAAAATTTCTGAAAAGCCAGCAACTTTTTTCTCGTCAAAATTAGTTGTTCCTGACTTCTTTAATCTGTCTTTTCTTCATGTTTTTGCGTCCTCTAGACGTTTTGGTTGTGGAAATGTCAATATTGCTTATTACCATGCTCTCTTGTCTACTAAGAATTGTAATTAACCAAGCTGAACCTTCATTATCACAGGGGCAGAAAACTGTAGGATGTGTACATTTACAAGCAGGATGTGTACAAGATTTTAACATAGAACGGACTACTGGTAGGTGGCCGGGCGGAACTCGATACGCAACTAAATCCTAGTGGTTGATCCGTCCGCCTTATAGTGGGAATTATGCAAAGAGCTGCATATTTTGGTGAACTTCTGTACTTTCAAATAACTAAATAATCACTAGCTTACTCGTCTGACCACTTTGTAAGCGTTCTACCCACTACACAATCACTGAAGTGCGTTGAAAGTAACAACTCTGCGCGGGTTCCATAACTATCACTACATCGAAACTAAGAGCGATGTGGCAACCGAAAGTGTTGTCCAAACATTTTCATTCTTTTTGTGTGTGTGAAGTCTCTGTCTCCATTTGCAGGTTTTCCGCACTAGGCGATATCAAAATTCGAGAAAAGTTTTTTTTTGCCCACCCTAATGTGGTGGGCACATAATCGAAACACCGAATTTATAATCGATAATCGAAACACCGAATACGTAAGCAGACACTACATAATCACATTATTTAACTGCCGTAAATATCTTTAATAACCGGCTCATTTAGCTGATAAGTTTCCGGTGATTTATACAACTTTGTTAACTGGAGATTGTACAACTCAAACTCTAATTGATAAGTAAGATAAAATTATCCGAATGTTTATCGGGACATTGTAGAACCGTTTTTTTAGTAATAACTGTCATAGTATTTACTGTGCTGTTTTACTGCATATCTTCTCAGCTGCAAAATTGCAATACAATTATAACAGCCAAGAAAGTATCTCGCTATTAATGCATCTGTACACGGTTGATTTTTGAATTAGCTTTACTTAATCCACTGTGAATCTGTTCCGTTACATATTATTTTCCCTGTTGTAATGAAACCTGACATGATAAAACTCTTGTATCAGTTAGTTAGCAAAAAAACAGGCAACTATTGAACGACTACTGTCTCATTATGTCAAACCAATCAAAAGATGAATTTCGTTGTATGACGTAGAAGCTGAAATTCATAATTATTTCATGTCAATTTCTACGTAAAGAATGATATAAACACTGAAATGTCATGAATAACGTACATGCTAACTTAATTTATGTAATCACATTGTTAAGTCTATAAAGACAATCAAAACAGAAACGTCCATAGGAGATACCACGCTATCGTTCCAATAATAATTAGCTGCCAAATTGTAGGGAAGATTACATTATGTTTTCTCTAAAAGTTGTTCCAATTTCACTTCTTATTCCAAAGAAGTTAATAGCTACCCCAATTTCATTAAAATTTTGAAGTTGGCCCCCCGTGTATGCATTCCCACTGACACTGAAATATTACTATTGGATTTGCCATATGTAACTTAGCAACGACTTTTTTATTTCAAAGCTCAATGTGAAATAGAAGCTGAGTTATTTGAGGTGATAATTTGACATGCCATACTATAGTTCCGATAACAATTGGCTGTTGTAGCTGCCATGGGTTCATCCTAAAAACACTCTTCATCTCCTATTTCCTTTCCTACCGGAAGGTTGGCCATCTTAAGGACTGCTCATATAATATTTTCACCTTTCCTTTTTCCCTTCCTTACCTCATTCTTCCAAGGATACGTCCCATCCATCCTTCGCGGTCCTTATCTGTGTATTGTTGAATTGTTTCATGTAGAAAGCGTCCCCTATGAATTGACGGATGACGAATGCAATTGCGCCTAAAAACGAGGAAGCAAGGATGAGGTGATCTCGCGTGGCAACCGGTGGTATGGGGAGGGTATTCTAGATCAATTAGCATCTTGTCTTCCGTTGTTCCTTTCATTGTATCAATGGAGTTAGTCGTTCCTTTCATTGTATGTTTATTCTTCCATGGTATTTTGGAGACTCTGTTATTTGCAGTGGCAATTTTGTAAAACAAGAAAATTTACAGGGTAAGAAACCATTTATTTTAGGCAAGCGTTTTCTTGTGTTCTTGGGGATGATAGTTTCAAAATCAAAAGAAGTTTTATTAACGGACTGTTCTTAGTAGACGTTGTATGGGCTGCGGCCAATTCTCTTCTGCTCATGTGTACAAAATAGAAAAATACTATAATAATGATCGGACGTATTGCTGTTTTTTTTAATATCGCATTGGATTGCCCATTGCTCAATTGAATTGAAGTATCACTTTTCGTGTATATAAGGCTCAGGCTGGGTGAGGGGAGGGGAAATGATGCTGGTAGGTGTCTTCCGGGGCCTAAGTTGAAGGTACCATCCAGCCATTTCCTTAGCGTGACTGAGGTAAACTGTGGAAACCTTTAGTCAGAATAGCCAGAAATGGAAGGAGTCGACCAGAGCCTTAGTTGAAGGTACCATCCGGCATTTGCCTGATGTGACTGAAGAAAATCCCTGGAGAAACCTGTCAGGATGGTCGGTCGCGGGTATTGAACCTAGGAGCTCCAGAATTTCACGAGCCTAGACATGGGACAACGGTGAGCAGTAACCATCTTATTAATAATTATAGTTGAAGCTCTGTTCCGTCATCAAAACAGGATATGCGGATATTCAGGATGATTCTTCTTGTTCGTATTATTTGCATAACACACATTATAAATTGTTCAATTGAGGAATATAAAATGTCACAAAATAGATTTCAAACAATATGCACTTATTATGTAAACATTACAGCAATTTGTTGCACGCATCACACTGTTGATAATTACTATAGTATCGTTTTTTCTGCACCGCATTATGGACGCTTCGAAACCTTTTTGCTGATTTATCAAGTTAATAATACAACTTACAAACAGCACTAAGACATTTATGTGTTGCTGTTCCCTGGAAAGTTTTTCAAATGGAAGAATGTGACGAATTGCAATTGTAATGAAAAACCTGCTCGCTGGTCGGTACAAGTAATGAATAAATAAGGAAGATGACCAAGAGCGCGCATGTTTCGATTGTCGGGGGGGGGGGGGGCAAGGACAGCGCCCATACACATAATGCCTGTTTTTTTTTTT
>JAGDQP010026357.1:5542-21898 GCA_022664845.1 Lepisma saccharinum
GAGACTTCCTCCAACTCTCTACTTTCCTTTCAAGTTCTGCCTTATTATTATTGCATAGTACAATATCAGCAGCAAATATCATCCACCGTCATCAGCAATATTGCTTGATCTCTCACATGCTGAGTTATAACATCTATGACTACGTTGAAAAGGTACGGGCTTAAGGCTGAACCCTGGTATAATTCAACCATAGCAGGGATTTAGCGTGTCAGTCCCACACTACTACTTACCTTAGTTCTAGCTCCTGTATACATATCTTGGATTATCTTCACATATTTCTCTGGCAATCTTTTCCCCCCTCAAATATCTTCGTACTTCCTGACTACTCAGCTCTGTTGTAGTCCTTCCCCAAATCAATAAAGATCATATGCAATCCTTTTTGCTTTTCCTGATACTTTTCCATAGTTTGTCTTAGCACAAAAGTTGCGTCCGGTGTACTTTTTTTCTGCCATAAACCCAAATTGTTGTTGTTCTATTGATGTTTCTTCTCGTAATCGTCGTCCTACAATTTTCTCTCAAATCTTCATCGTAAACGACATTAGTTTGATTCCTCTATAGTTTCCATAATTCTGTATATTTCCCTTCTCCTTAAAAATTGGTACAATAACACAATCCCTTCACTAAGCCGGCATTTTTTCCTTGTTTATAAATGTTTTACATCTATAAACATTTAGGCCTTCTGGTCCCAAACTCTTACATGCTTCTACTCGTATGCAATCAGGACATGTAGCTTTTCCGATCTTCATTTTCTACTTATTCTTGGCTTATTCTCGGTGTTGGTCCAAGATTTGGAGTTCCATCGCTAAAAGCTTTCCTAGGATTTGCTTAATTTCGGAGCGTTTCGAAATATCCGGCCCATTTCTCTTTGTTCCTGTCTTCAACAGCAAGCACTAATCCTTGATCATCCTTAATTTGCCTATATGAGTAATATCCTTTGTTTCCTTGGTCTGGATTTTTCTAACCTGCACAGCTTCTTCACTCCACCTGGTTTTTCGAGTTCGTCCCAGGCTTTCACTTTTGCTCTAACAACTGCCCTCTTTGCTTCTTCATTAGTCGCTTTGAAGTCACATTTATCCTCTTCTGTCCACGAATAATCTCATTTAGTTTTAGCTTTTCTCTTCGCGTTAATAGCGTCTCGTACTTCCTCATTCCATCACCATACCTCTTCCTATAGGGGGCTCTTTTCTGGACAAAGTCTTCTCTGCGGCCGTTAGCATGATCCTACTGTTTACATTTCACCATTACAGCGTAAAATCAATCGATAAAATGTGAAAATCAAAAGATGCCTGTCAGAAGTCTGAGATTACATCCCTCAGCGAGAAAACAGTAGATAGTAACCAGTGAATCTACTAGACAATCCCGGAACTCGCCTGGTGGAATTTAGGAAAGCTTTGAAAAACGCTAAGAAGGATGGTCGGCAGCAGGACTTGAACCTACGTCTCTTACTACAGTGCAAACCCGAAGCCAGTGCCCGTAACAACTAGACAGAGGAGAATGTCATAGTATACTAGTAATTCTGAAATCTCGAATTATTCCTTTCCGAATACAATGATTTGATTCGGTATCACGAGTTCCATAATAATTTGATTTCAGAAGCAGAATCAACTTCTCCCCTACGAGGAGATATTAATCATCACTGTCCATAAAACTTAAGTAAATATACAAATGACGTGATACAGCTGTGTCGTATTTGAACTTTCAACACAAACAAACGAAAGTTGTTTACGAAAATGGCAGTTCCTTGTTTATTCATTTTCCTTAAGAAGCTATTTCAAAGAAGTTGCTTCATGCCTTCTCGGAACAAAAAACAGTGCTTGGCTTCAGAACACACATGAATATTTTCACGAAACACTTAATAGCCTACAGCCGCACCTCGAGCACACAGTTTTGTCCTCGAGTTCTCTACCATGACTGTCATGCTTCACCAATGATCTTGAGTTTTTTCAATCAACTGTCAAAATATTCATGTTCCATAAGCATCTTCACTGAGAATTACTGATTGAAGGCAATATGTGCAGAATGAAAGGATTTCAGATGCCACATTTGATTCACCTCTATTTATAATACAAAGAGTTTTCCATATATTGAAAGGCAATGATTTTGAAATACCTAATAAAAGGCGTTTTAGGATATATTTTAGAGGTGATTTAGAGGATAGAAATGTTTTAGAATTTAGAATAGCAGTGAATTTTCTAACAATACTGAACTGCTTTTCTCATTACCATACTATACTGCTCAAAGAATGACATAACTCGAAATGAAAGTTTATCAGGAAACGTGTTTGAACCAATTCTTTTCTCCAACTGTATTCGCTTATGTGCGAAAATAATTAAGTCAACTGCAAAATGAGTGGTCGAATGGGAACCTTGTGAAAATCACATGACGTGTTTCAAACGTCTCCTGAATATTTTTTGCTTTTGAATTGTATATGGCATCTTTGGCTCAGCCAAGTAAGAGTAGGTAAAGGATGGGGAAGGTATCGGCCAGGGCCATTAGGGTACTATCCCTGTATTCGCCTGGTAGAACTGAGGAAAATCTTTGAAAACCTCAATCAGGATGGTCGGTCGTGAAGTTTCGAACCCACGTACGTATCCACTGAAAATCCAAAGTTGATACAGCATGCTATACATGATACACTGGTTTTTATGAAGTTTAATTAAGTTATTGACACTGTTGGTAATTTAATAAATTAAGAATTTTCAATGTTACTATTGTTAAACAATTTTAATTTAATTTGGGAAAGTTACTTATGACTATGAGCATTGTTTACTGTTACGAACCAACCTTTTTATAAGATTGAAGGATTCCAACCTGATTATTGATGTTCTGGCTATTTAGTTCGTGTTGCTGAAATAGAGGACAATGAAGAACCATCTGAATTATAAGAAATAGGGAAAATATTTTATTTTAGAATATCTTGATTTGAAAGTAATGTCAAATAAATGGATTTATTTATATTGTTAATCCGGTAAATGGAGAATGTTGGTTTCTGTTAGAAATTGAACGAATTACAATGAGAAAGTTAGGCAAGGATAGAAATTTATGTTCCAAATTGATTTAAAGAACTATGTATTGATTGTTGAGAAGAACTTAACTATTTGATTAATAAATCGAATGTTTAATTTGCCTTCGTGGCATAAACCAATCTTTTATTTCTTACCGCGTTTTCAGTTACGTGGGCAGACGCGCAGTGTCGCAAGACCATTTTTGTCTATGTATGACACTGGTTATAAAGGATGCTTATGATGTATTCTCCGGGAAAATGTTACTCAAAAACGATCCTCAAAAATTTTCATACACAACTCACGATCACAATAAGAAATATAACTTTGATTTCATCAGTTATATTGATGCTCTCGTTTTCAATTATTTTGTTAGTATGAGAAATGTGAGGGGTAATTTATTCTCAATTATTGAAAAAAAAGTTTATTTTTATTCCACTCTGTCTGGAATATCACTGGCTTGATTCGCAATTTGAAAAAAGTTCGGAACCATTGTTGTACGTTAACAATCCTCTTATATGTTTTAATTAAATATTAATAAAAGAAGGTGCAGTAAAATATTTCATGGCCCATCTGTACCTCACGTGCGAAAAGGACGCGGCCGCACTCCATGTAAGACCACAAAATATACAAAAAAAAAAAAAAAAAGTTTAAAATTTATGTAGCATAGCGCGCCCGCTCTTTTGGTATATATAGCATGCAGTTTAAATTTAAATATCAAGTAGTTGAAAAATAACATTTTAACATAAATGTTCACTGATGTCAAGTTTCATGCTTTCCTCTTCCTAATCGAATTTAGACATCAAATTTTAGCAACAATCTATTTCCTACATAAAGCTCACATTTTATATGTATTATGTTCACTACACAAATCCACACCATTGGACCCATTCGTACAAAATTTTGCATTAATTACTTGATTCGACTAGAAGAACTTAAGAAGACCGTAATTTAGGCTATGAGTGGCCTCAAAATTTTCACTGGAGAGAAGGTATTTTGATACCTTGCATAAAGTAATATTTGCACTTATGCAACTCAAATGACACTTTCGTCGTTTGGGTTGCATACATGGAAGGCCATGTGAGGTGATTCCCAATACATAATGCGTAGGTAGAGGTTGAATTTTAATTTATTTAAGACATTTAGGTATCTGTGACTCAGGTCAAGATAGGGTAGGTAAAGGATGCGGGAAGGAGCTGGCAAGGAATAAGTTAAAGAGGCAACCACGGCATTTGCCTGGTATGAGTAAGAAAAACTTGTCAGGATAGATGAACGCTGGTATGGAATCCAGGACCCCGCGAAAGTGAATCCAACATTCTACCAACTTAGCTACAGCCGCACGGTAGACAGAAGTTTAAAATTCACACAAAACGCTGTTGCCATCCAGGAACCGTTCAAGAAAATCACATGATGTTCTGTATCGGGAGCTTGGGGATATCAGTACATAGGGTTACGGGGGTACTTCCACGGAATGATTTAACCGACGGCCATCCTGGACTACTTCTGAAGTTAAAAATTACTATCCATTTTGCTAAAATTAATCATACTTTTTTACTCACATTTTTAAAACGCTCTTCTACTGAGTCAATAAGAAAGGTGGGTCCGCCAGCAGTGACCTTGAAAAAATAATACAATCTGAGCCATAAAAATTGGCGTTTTACCTATAATTCTTGAAAATGTGTAAAATTAATTTTCAATTTGAATTTATTTTATGACCTTTAGGCAACTTTGGCTCAGGCCGAATGATTGATAATGGGATGAATAGGGTGGTGGAATCAAGAACGTGGGAGGAAATAAAAGCATCCCGAGAAAACCCACGCACACGGTGTTTGTTCACCACAAAGACCATATGGTATGAGCAGGGATCGAACCGACGAGCACACGCACCAGAGGAGAGTGCTCTATCATTGAGCCACTGCAGCCCGAAAATTAATTTTGAATTCAGTCTATTATTTAATTTAATAATTAATTTACCCGAACAAAAGGTCTTTCTTATACATAAACTTATAAGAAGCACTGAAAACATTAGTGTTTCTTCAAAATAACTAACGGCCTCGGGGTAGCCGAGAGGTTGGCGTGGTCGCTTTCTGTGCGCGTAGCCACGGGTTTAATTACGTTGATGCCCAACCAAACGGAGTGTTCGGAGCTAACTTTACCAAAAAGTGTAGATCCCGTCCGTAGAAACTCACCAACTCGTTTAGGACGTTGATATTAAATCAAATTCAAAGTAACGAACAAGTAACAAATAGAAAGAGGCAAGCTACACTCGAAAATAAAATGTCTTACAATAACTCAACACATCAGCGCCATCTTGTGCCTACGAAGTTTTATTTATTTATAGTCTTATTTTTTAGGCATCTAAAGCTCAGGCCGGGAAAGGAAAGGAAGCGGACAGGGTCTAATTTGAAGGCACCATGCCAGTTGCCTGGTGTGACTGGAAAAAGTCAGGATGGTCTGCCACTGGTATTGAACCAAGGACATCCCAAATATGAAACCAACGCTCGCTGAGGTACAACCTCTCGGTTTATGTGCATACGAACTGACGAATATGCACAGGTGAGGAACTAGGTTGTAAATAATTGATTTGAAATCACGCGTTATAACTACTAAAGAAATCGAAAACAAAATCACAAGTGTAATTTTATGCGTATACGATAAACAATATCAAATAATGAAATAGCCTTTCTGCTCAACTCTGACGATGAAGATCAGAACAACCTAAGTCCTGACGAACATTACATCGGGACACGAACATTGGGCCGAAAATTTGGACGGATGCAGGTAATAATTTTTCGACAATAATGTAACTATTTCAGCTTCCACTACACTAACATACAGGCTCACAGGTTCTGAATAAGTGTTAATATTTTGATCTTTCAATCGGCAATTTTCGCATCTGTTCTTTAGTCATAAATCCCACCTTTAACGAAGGTCATAAGATACTTCCTAATAATTTATGTTTATAATAAATATTACGGACGTAATTTTTTAAGAAAAAAAAAAAGGAGTTAGCATAAATTAACATTTAACATAGTTAGATGCTTAGCGATCTCTCATGTTCACAACACAACTGAGTTGCTCAAAACTAGCAATTGTTATGAAATAGTATTCCGATATACGTGGGACTGACAAAAACCCTTGGTCCACTTTATTGGTCTTTTTATTACGAACTATTACACAGGGTGTTGCTCCTGACATGAAAATAAAAGGATGAAAATAAAGCATAGACCATCCAGTCGCAATCACTTCGTTTCGGTGCTACAGGCTGCCGAAAGCGTGGGAAAATGAACTGAAGAACTTGACACTTACAAATACCATTAAGAGTAGAACTGAGTCGGCATTTTACCCTCAAACACTTCAAAAACCTGCTTTATCCAAAAATATACAAATTCCAAAATTGTCCAACGGATGCGCAAGGAATTCCGCGATGAAAATAGGGAAATTCCAGACATTCTCTGTAGTAAAAAGTGAGTAGAAACAAGTATGAAAGACTTCTTTCCGTATCAGTACAGAATATAAACGTAAACACTGCCATGAAACAAGACAATGACAGTCTCGTTTACTGATAAATACACCAAACATTCATTTATGCAATTCATTTATTACATCTTTTGTTAAGCAACCGCGAATTATTTTAAATATCATACCTCAAAGAAAACCTACTTGAGATATCGATCTGGCGCAAAAGAATTGTACTTACCTCGTGGAAAGCTGTCCCATTCATTCTTATTTCGATCCACCTTTACTTCATAGTTTTTCTAGGAATTTAAATATTCCTTTGAGGAATCCCTAAAAACCCCGGAATTTGCATTTTGCGATAAAGCAGATTTCAAACCTTTAAGAGTACCATGAAGCCTCAGTTCTATTGTTAATGGTATTGAAAATATAAATCTCATAAAGTTTATTTTCCTACGCTTTCGGCGGCCTATAGCGTCGAAACAAAGCATTTGTACACCCTCGATGGTCTATACTTTCTTTTTCTTATTTTCATGTTAGGGATAACGTTTGCAACACTATGTGCAAGACAAAGTATACCTAAAGCAAAGAAATATTGTAAATTTGCCCAGAACAATAAATGTATATATGTATTTTTAATTTCTGGTTCATAGCAAATCTATTCGGACCCGATCCCTGGTAACAATGGAACCGGATACCTGGGTCTAGGAATCGGGACATGGATTCGAATCTTCTAAACTGAAATTGAGGACACGGATCTGGTTGCTGGAATCGAGAATCCAGATCATCGAATCGGATGTCAGGATGTGAATCTTAGAACCGGATACCTAGATCCGATCTTGGAACCAGATTTAGATCCGGAAATCTCATGCGACAGTCCGGATACTGGTTTCCAAGTACCAGATCCGGGCATCCACTCGACGATCTCGATTCTTGGTTCCAAGTACCAGATCCGGGTTCTCAGTTTAAATTTCCAAGATACAAATCCTAGTCCGAATTACAAGATTCGGTTACCCAGTTCCAATGCTATCAGGAACCGGATCCATTTGTTTATCATTTTTTTTTTTTTTTGGTAAACTTTATTTTTATATGGGCCAGTTTAGTAACTTTGGACTTCGGCCCGTCACGATTTGCCTTTAGCTGTTAAGTGTTAAAATCCACACCCATGGCGGGACTCGAACCCGGGACCGTTGAGTCGATAGCCTATCGCCGCAGACCGCTCGACCACCCGGCCGGCATTTTTTTTATCATATACTAGTTTAGCAATAAAATATTCTTAATCCAGGCCAATATTTTTTTCCTCAGTCACATCAGGCAAATTCCGGGGTGGTACCTTGATTTTAGGCTCTGACTTCTTGCATCCATTTGACTGTTTATGTTATTTTTTAACGCTAATAGAACAAAAGCCACTGCGCCAAAAAATCTAAAAAAGAATATTTTTTACATACTCCACGGGGACAAGCAATAAACAAAAAATCACAGAAGTCGGAGAGAGTAAGGTAGAATTTTGTCTTAAAAAAGCGGGGGTTGATTTCACATGGAATGACCCTATTACAAACGTAATATGTGGCATATGTAATTCTACGAAAGTGAACAGTAAGAACATTTTGTAATCGATTCCTTTATTATTATTATTATTAGTAGTAGTAGTAGTAGTAGTATTTTAAAATCTTTTCATGTTAATTAGCTACCTGTTGATTTCAAAAGTAAGTCAAATGAGACAAAATTTCAGTTACAATTATTACAAATTGTGAATATGATCTAGATACAAGTTACATTGTTCTGCAACTGTCTACCACAGAATCGGGAACCAATCGCCTTAAGAAAGTGAAGCAGAGAGTTTGCAGTCCTACCGGAAAACTGGTAGCTACTTTTCTCACTGACGTAAAACGAATTTGTATTTCTGTAAATATTCTAGTCCGGGATTATTATAATTGATTCTTGTTTACAATAAAAAAAAAGTAGTACGAACAGTGAAGGGCAAGAATACAACACTACTGTTTAAGAATATTATCAACAAATGATAACTAATCCACCGTAATGCTCATTCACACCATTCATTGATACTGTAATGCGGCACTATGTTAATTATATATATACACGTTTGAAAGTCGGGGCATTAATGTAATACAATAAGTCTATTAATATTAAAGTCCCTTGTGAGTGAGTGGTAACGCTTGCTGCCTTTTAATAAAGACGTCTCGGATTCGATACCCGGTAGGGCCACAGTTCGTTCGGAACCAATCTTAAACTGTATGTCCCGTCCTTAGGATCAGATAGACGGCAAGGTCAAACCAATATAGGTGTCCCTCCCGTTTGCGAGTCACGAGTAACTATAAAATTAGGTAAATTTTTGTACTTTAGAACATTTTATCCACGAAAAAAATTATATATATATATATATATATTTATTGCAAATATCGATCTCGTTTAGCTACATATCAGGTCAATAGTTTCTTTTTCAATTTATACGATGTTACAATATATTTATTTCTGAAATAAGGGAAGTCAGGAAATATGACAAAACATTTGTCAGTAACTGTACATTCGTTTTACTACCGGTATAATATGTTACCTTCACAAATTACTTCCTTAGAATTAAAAAAAATAAAAATATTATGAATACTTTTATGTAAATTTTGTTTGCGCCTGAAACTAAACTTTGTAGCCAATCAGTGCAATGTCAAATCAAAGGGAAGTCTGAACACTGACCAACGTAATGAGTACTTGTGGTACATAAAAAGATTGGCAGATGCAATTAAGATAAGGATTGAGGGCTCGTGAACTGCACCGTCCCCGAGGTATTGCTTAAATGTTTGACTGAGAATCAAATTTATTTCAACTTCTCGTAAATAAGAATATGTTTTGTGTGCTCGAGGTACAACTAGATTTGCCTGTGGTGACTGAGGGAAACTGGAGACAACATCGATGAGGATGGCTGACGTGAGCCACCTGCTCAATTCCTCCCGTACCGATCCGTACTATGTGAACTTTTCCACATGCGCTAAGCTCCTTTTAGTTTTCTCAACCTTGCTTATTTCACCCACCATCCTATTTCAAAAGACGTTCGGACTGAAGTACAAAATAAAAGCTTACTGGACAGTCTCCCTCTTCCCCATATAAACACTTCTCTCAAGTGATGTTACGAAGAAGCAATTTATCGCTTGTGATAAAGATGATTTCTTTCCTTTTCTTACTTGCGGAAAATTTATTTAATACGAGTGCAAGTAAACATCTACTTTCTGGACGTGAGATATTTCACACGTGTTTATCGCTATTCTTATCGAGGAACAAATATAGGGATTTAGAAATAATATTTCCATGTTTAGAAGAGGTATTGCCACATTTCGTTCTACTTATAAATAAAAAGAAATATTCCACTGTACTTTTCCCAAACCAACAAAAAATCATATCCCACCAAGATACACATATTATGAAGCACTACAGTAAACATTTCTAATATAGAATAATTCCGTCACGTTTCACTAACACACAATTAAAAAGGCTACTGCATATTTAACGTTTTATTCGAAAAGCAGAGTTTGTGTTAAAGCCTAAAATTCTTTTTAGTTTGTTCACATTATGTTGTTCTTCCAACATCAAATCACTACGTAAATATCATACAAGTACTAGTCTTTTTTTATCTCACAAACGGACATATTGATCAGGACCGATTTTTTTTCGATTCACTAAGTAACAATCCTTAAGACACAAACAACCTAAAACTTTGCTCGTATAGCGTAATCATTACAAGGTCAAAGGCTTAGAGTTTGATTTGAGAAGTCATCAGGTTTGCTTTAAGCTGTTGTCTCCTAATTTTACTCTCACGCATTTTGTTCAAATTATTCGCAATGTGTGTGTGAAGATATTAATAGCTGGAATGTTACGAAGTACTAACACGCTAGAACAGAATTAATAACCGAAAACATTTTTTTATTAAAATAATTTTTTTAATCAAAAGACAACACATGAAAATGGTGTACCTGACACAGAATATAACTTTTCAAGTAAATTGCACTATAAAAAGAATTGCAGTTCTTGTACAATTTAACTTTTGATCACTTCTATGCTTTTTCACCTCCAATCACTAATTGACGATATTCTGTACTGATTTTCACACATATTAATAATCTTCAATTAATGCTTTTGTTGGTCTAGGAAAGAAAATAGAGGAAGAGGTAATAGAAACCATGTGATCTCGGTGAGTATTTTGCTTTCATCAACCCAACTATGAAGAACACGGTAGGTTCATCACTCTTCTCATTATATATTGAAGCAGTTCGAAACAAAAATGAGTGTACTAGTGTTTATCAGAACATGATATTGTACACAAACTAAAGAAATACACAAAACTGATCAAAAAACAAAATTTGAAGTATACAAGAAGTGCATTTTCTTTACCGCATAAGAATTTACAGCAAAATGTATTTCCAATAGTTACACATCTTTTCATACAACACATTAAACACAATCTTAAAAAGAAGAAAAAATATGGGAATCAAAATCTAACCTTGGGCTCCTTTCCTGAACCGGTAAAACTGTCTTAACATTATATGGAAGGATTTTGGTACATCTTAAAGCTTGTACCACATATTAAAAAACAGATTTCAAAGGATAACATCTCAAATCATATAACTGATGTAACTAAAGATAATCATAAAGCACGTATCCAGAAGCTGATTTTGGGAATGGCCCACGGGCTTCTGAGGAGGTCGAACTTCTAAATACGTCTCCCAAGCCTATTCGAGGTAACTCGAATCACTAAACCTTTAACACTTACCCCATATTTTTAACGCAGGTTCACCTCACAAATAAATAAAAATCGGTACCCGAATCAGTATACTCCCTACGATTGTTAAATTCTGATACACGTGCTATCTCGTTCATTCTTCTTCACGTTCCTGGTTTCTTTTGCACTACATATTCTCAGTATTCCTCTTTGCTGTTCTTTGTTTATTCGTTTGTAACCTTAAAAGTAATCAACTCGTGGCCTAAATAAAAACCTAACATCTTACACACAAGGAAGATTAGACTAAAATGGATTAGTTTTGTAACCTTCATTCACTGACTGCAATAACATTTTGATCAATTCCTCAATTTGGCCTTCATGCAAAGACATTAAACTTTCAATTCTTTTAACCCATACAAACACACGTGGTCTAGAATATAAAAACAGGATGATATGTTCATTTTCTATTACTAAGAACTTCTCACTTTACCTTAGAATTCGTGGGTAAACCACCTAAAAACTGATACAAAGTCAAACTGCCGTAGCTTCTTCTAGGATAGTGCATTGTCAGCGGAAGCCCTTCGAGGCTTGATGCTTTCTTCCTGCCAGACATTTCTGCTCAACGTTGGACTGATCAAATACAATAAAACAAGCACAATTCTAACTTTATATTTTTTGTGGAAATAAGCACGGATCTCACTTCACAGTACATTTTTCATCACTATTCCACACTAACTTCAAATCACTATATTTCACGTTCTTTCTACCATTTTGCTAAATCCACCACGCGATTTATGTATATTAACGTCTCCAAGCAACGTCCATCTACGCAGCACATACATGATAAGAGAACTGGTTGAATGATACACTCTGCTACTTTTTTATCATTTCAATGTGTATCCATTGACGGTTCAAAATACACGATCGGAACCACGTGATTCAAAAGAGGGAAACTAGAGGAAAAAACGAGTACAGAAAAAAAAGATAAAGCAATGACGTTCACTCGTAATATCCTTGACAAAAAGAGACAGAAAGGAAGGAAGAAGATGTTCAGGAGCTGATGATAATTACTAGAGAAGGTAGGTACAGGATGAGATTTTCATCCTATAAGTCAAACAAATAGTCGTCGTCTTAATTTTTTACGGTTAAATATATCGGCTTGTAATTGTTTTCAGCCTGGTGATTTGCAAGTGTAAACTAAAAAGAAAGAACTCGACTTAAACCAGCCTCTCACCCCTTATCCTGCGACCCTCTTTCACCATTATCTTCTAGCCGGCGACCCACATGGGTTATTTTCTTGATTATAATAAGACTTTCGTGTCACTCTGCGTGAAACACCTCCTACAACCTACATACACGCATGAATATGATGTTTAAAAGTACAACTACGTTTCTCCAAACTAGATGTTTCGAGGGGAGGGAGACTGACCGTCACGAGAAAGTGCAACCTGTTACGTTCAGTTTGAACTGCAGCGACGTTTGGAGTTCTGGAATGCAGCTAGAGATATGTATGATCTGTGTCACGAAAACTGATACGGACATTGTGAAAAAGTTAAACCACAGCAGGCTCAGTTTTAATGCTAATCTTAATGTTGGATAATCACTATGGGAAGTTTTAATCTTTTTAATTATGTTTTATAGGTCTATATGCTCTTAATTTTAGAACTTCGCTGTTGACTTTTAATGTTTATTATAATTATCATCTCGAACCAAATAAAATATTTCATTATTATATCCTTTATAAAAACTACAAGCGAAATAAAGCGCCTTCTTTAAATTAGATCTGAGTTAAAATTATATGTAGGGGTCTATTACTTTTCCACCTCCAATAATGACCCCATATCCATACACTCCACGATCTCCAGGTTGAGAAACCCTGATTTAAATCAATTAGTCCTGTTAATTATTGATAATATTGGTTTAGTGCAATACAAGTATCCGATTGCACGTATGGTGAAAATCCACCCTCCGCTCCAAAAGCATGGTTCACCGAAGTCACGTGTGCTACCGGGTGACCTAAAAAAAAACTCCCACATTTGAAAGGCTAATAAAACAAAAAGTGTAGATAGAAACTTGCTTATTGAAAAATATAAAAGGGGAATGAAAACAGGTTGTAGTGATTAAGGTTCGAAAAGCGTCTGGTGCGTGTTTGTGTTTTGAAAATTACATCTGGTAAATGTTTACTAAAGTAACCAGTAATTCCTAGAAACAATTTCTTTATTCTGTAAATTTTGTCAAAGAAGCCATGTACTGGCTAGGCGCATAATATTATGTTCGCTTTAGAAATTATATGCAAAGTATTCTACTACTATACGTTTACACTACATTTAAAGCTCAGAACATACAATAGAAAAGATCTCCTTCTTTGTCTAAACATACCAAAAATCTTACCTTACGTAATAAACAATTCCTTCCCTTGTGACAGGGAACTCAGAAACATCGTGTAGAGCAGAACCAATACTTGAGAACACGTATTTATGAAGTCCTACCTTCTGCAAATAAAAGAAAACATTCATTAATTAAATATTCTACTTCATATATGCAGTGTGTCAATGAAATAATTATAGAAACTTCGGGTGATGATTATACAAATCACAGAAAGAAAGGAATTCCTTTCAAAACAACTCAAAACAGAGCTACAGGCATCCGAACTTTATGCATCACCACTATGACGTAATATCCAGACAAATAATGAAATGAGCTGTGTCAGTTTAGCAAATCAGAATCTAAGTAGGTACACTGCGGAGTCGGTACACAGAAGCTTCGACTCAGACTCCTGAATTTCTAATACCACCGAATCCGACTCCTATAATATTTTTCCTCATTAATTGATAGAGGCAACATACAAGAGATTTAATCACTGTCAGAGACAATCATCAGGCTACTTTAACACCTTGCTAAGCAAGTATTAAGCTTATTTGAAATATCATATTGGCTTACATGATAGTGGAAGATATAATTAAACACGCGTTTAAAATCATTTAATAATCGACACACAATTATTACAATTTAAATTAAAGTAATTTTTATATATATTCTAGATACAGCATGTTATAGCTATTTTACACTAGAAAATAAGAGGGAAAATGTGAACAGAACAAAACAAATAAATAGATATAAGAAAGGATATGATATTAATTTTAAGTAAACACCCTTTCGCAACTTACCATAAAGGTAGTTTTGCGAACGTAACAATCAAGAGCCGAGCCGTGTGGGTTAGGGCGCTGGGCAGCCGTACATGAGGTTGAGAGTTCAAATCTCACCTGAGGCATGGATGTTTGTGATTTTTAAACAGCACTGCACTCATATCATCGTGACCAGCCGAAGTTTACAGTTACTAAATGATTTTATATAGATCGCCGTTGCTCAGGCGATAGCGCGTCTGACTACGAATCGGGCGGCCCGGGTTCAAATCCCGGTCAGGACATTAGAGACTTTTCTCGCAGTGTTCCAATGCCTGTAGCTGAGGTGCACTCAGCCTCCTATCAAATTGAATAACACTGTGTCCTTGGTACTCCTGGGCGCCTTAGAAAGTTAAAGGCGGTCGAGCTGGGACTGACCCTCCTCACTTCGTACCGTAGGTCGAGAATCTGTGGAGCGCTACCTCCACATCCCCCATGCGCCGTTTATGGCGCGTGCGTATCGCACTATTGGTTAGCGTTGCTGATTATGGACTGAGGGGTCCAGGATTCGTTTCCCGGTGCTGCCAAGGATTTTTTTAAAGGCGTGTGGGTCTGGAACGGTGCCCACTCAGCATCGTGATGCAATTGGTGAGCTGCTAAGAATAAAAGACAGTGGCGATAACAGTGAGAGTTTAGCCTCTCCTCTCCCAACCCTTCTGATGAGCGTAGGAGCAGTACACTAACTCCTCCCTACGGGAAGAGGCCTCATCCAGTAGTGAATCAAATAAGGCTGTGGTATATTAATTATATGTAACTTATATAGTCTGGAGAGTTAGTGAGTGATAAAGTATGGAAAGTATTATTAAAAATTATTTATTTTCTAAAGATAATCTTGGAGTTTTTATGTAAATGTAGTCGTTGCACCTGTTAATAGTTCTCAGAACATGTAACTTAAACAAGGGGAAAATATTTGTGCGGACATTACCATGCATATTTTTTAAAGCAATCTAAAGTTCGAAAGTTTACGGTAGAGATATAAGTAAGTTGAAGGTAGGAAAGAATGTTAATTTTTTATGGGTCTTAATATAACCTGAAAAGATAAGTGGATTTAATAGATTCAGTCAGTTTCTTTAAAACTGGAAATATGTATCTGTATTTTTCTCATCTACAATAAGTCAACAACTAACCGCTACAAGAATATAACTGCTTCGAGAGATGTCTCCTTCACATATGGATGTTTATAAGCAACGGTAGAACACAACGAGAATTCCCTCCTCTAATACCACTAATAACTAATAATCATATTGGAAATTTTAATTTTTAACGAATTATATTACATTTTTCAATTTAGTAGGAGTCGGAGTCGGAATGTTTTTGAAGGCTCCGACTCCAGTAAGGTAATAATTGCCAACTCCGAAGTCCTGTCTAAGTTATCTCTACAAAAAACCCTTCGGGGTAAAGGAAAGAGTGACGCAAGAATTATATTCACAAAAGAAGTGATATCCATCTTGCGAGTGACTTTCTTTGTGTCACTATGGCGAAAGTGTTTCCTTTGTAATTAGCATCCTCCCTTCTGCCATAGTGACACAAAGAAAAGTCATTCGCAAAATGGATATAACTTCTTTTGTGAGTAGAATTCTTGCGTCATTCTTCTCTTTACCCCGAAGGAGTTTTTGTACTGATTTTATAAGGCTGCCTATGAAAAAAAAAAAGTTCATAGTTTTCACACAAAAGATCGATTTTGAACCATGGTAGACTCCGTATCTCAAAAACCGTAACTACTATTAAAAAAATAAGCATCAATTTGTCTCTACGAGGCCCACAATTGACCCCCTGCTACCAACCATTTGGGGCTAAAGCAAAAGACACACAGAATGACAGACACACTTTTCGATAATTTGTCAAAAATCTGTGATTCGGCTAAAAAGTCGTAACTTTTGAACCCCTTCACCGATTTTGACGTGTGATACACTGTTTGAAAGGTACTGAGGCGTAGATTACGATTCCGCAAGTTTCGGCCGCATATATGGTCTGGAGTCAGTGCTAT